>WTSP01025573.1:0-68104 GCA_025331215.1 Actenoides lindsayi | reverse complement strand
AAACCCAAAAAACAACCAACCACCAAACAAAAAAACCAAAAACAACAAAAAAGCAAAGAAACAAAAAGAACCCAAAAAAAACCCAAACAAAAAAAAACCCAAACAAAACAAAAAAAAACACACACACACAAAAATCAAACAAAAGAACAAGCTCCTCTTACTGTGACCTCGTCCTCCACGTGTGACTGCTGCAGAAGCAGATCCTGCTGGAAGGTGATTTCTGTTGAAGCAGATATTACATAGATGATCTGAAGCCCAGGATAAGACTTGCATGGCTTCCATTTGTTCCCCTCTTCAGGTTTTTCAGGTAATTGAGTGTAATCATATTAGGAATATTTGGGACCTGCAAGAGTCTACTTTGGCAGCGTGGTGGGGTGATGTTGTTGTCTGTGGATTAATGAGAGCTTTTTGGTGGCCAGATGCATGGGTCATCTGTGCGGTAGCAGGCAGTGAATATCTCCAACATAGGAGTGACAGGAAAGCCTGGGACTGGAGTGCCATCCAGGGACAAGTGCTCTGACTATAAACTGCTGTACTGGGAGCGTTGCCCCTGGGGTGAGTGTGGCCAGACCTCACATGTGTCATGGTGCCAAGTGACCTGCTCAGGGGCAGGAGGCCAGAAAGCATGGGGACAGTGCAGCATGAAGGACGGGGAGTCACTAGTATCTGAAAACATTGACGGCCACGATGTTTGGGAAATTGCAAGTTTGGGACAGCAGAGAGCGGAGATGCAGCTTTTGGGAGAAATTTTTAGTTTTAGCACTTGAAAGGTTATTTATTTATTTTCCTTGCTTGGTTTGAAAACAGTGGTCAGAGTGATTTGTTGCCTCCTTCTCAGCCCCTGTTCCCTGTTCAGAAATCTTCCACTGCAGCTGGTGCTTCTGGGCTGCAATGCCATGTGCCATCTTTCCTCATCTTTAAGGCCAGGTGCAAATCTGCTATTAGATGCTTGTCCTTCAAAGAGTGTTGAGAGACTGGTGCTGCTGGGAGCACAGCAGGGAATTCTCCATTAAAAGCAAAGAAGGAACAGGTTTATTTGAAGTAGCAGCTGCTTCTGTACTGTAATGCCTTATGTAGATTTTAGAGATGAAAGTTTATGAGCACTAGTTGAGGGTTGGAGACTTAATTTTTCTATGTGTAGGAGATGAAAACAGGGCAGATGAAAGGGAGGAATTTGACAGGGAGCTGGAGAGGAGCTGGTGCACCTAAGAGGAGAGGTGCAGGGGTCCTGCCTGCTGCAGGGATCGGGGCATGGGATGTGATGGCACAGGCTGGGAGATTCAGCAAACCCGCTCGATGGTTTCTTGCACGAAGCCTCACATACAGCCAGCTGGGAAGTTTCCACTGGTACAATTTTTTCATAGAAAATATGTAAACGAAGCTTCCCACAGGAAATTGTGTATGTTTTCACTGAAGATGGAGCGATATACCGTAAGTAGTTGAATCCATCCCACTGAAACATTAGTCTAGTGATTTATAGCACTGGCTGGAGGTGTGACATAATTAAAGTCCAAATTCTTAGACTTCGGAAGTGACCACTCTTGCCTCCTGGCACTAGGTTACAGGCAGAAAAAATGGATATTCTGACAGTTACTGAATGTTAAAGAATCTTCTTGCAGTAGATGTGTTTAAGAAATGGACTAACTCAAAGAAAAGTTTTGAGGAAAAGCAAAGCAGAGATCTTACAGTGAAGGTCCAGGGCAGGCAGGATAAACCCCAGTGCTTTCTCAAAGGAGAGCCCCAGGCAAGCAAGCTTTCAAAATAGTTTCTGTTTTGTCAAACACTTCTAAAAGTTTCTGACAGAAGTTGGAGGTGTAAACTATAGCACATATCTTTGTTCCTGTAACCCTTTTTGCTCTTTCATATTAAATTATTTGGTTTTATTTATTCAGTTACTGCATTTTGTTTGTTCAGTTACATGCTTTTGTTTCCATGATTTTTTAGCAGTGTCAGTTTTGTTCATGCTGAATTTTATTTTCTTTTTTTTTTTTTTTTTTAAACTAGTCAAGCTGCTGCCTTTGTAAGTGTCCTTAATCTCAAGGATCTCCTTAAATGTCTTTCCAAGCTCAGACTGCATATTCAGGACCTGTGTTTCTTTGATGGGAGTTTTTCCAGTATTCCTTGCAGGTTTCATTTTTCTGTGGATGAGAAATATAGCCACATGTTCCTCCCAAGCGTGCTGTGTGCAGCTTCACTATTTCTACTGCTGCTCCACTGTAGCACAGAAGCCGTGGCCGTGCTCCTCTTCCGTGTTTAACCAGGTGATGGCGTAGAAGTGAAAGGAATATTTTCTGCAAGCACCCAGAGAAGACAAGACTCCTTCTCCTTTACAGTGAAAAATAAAAACCGCTGGAAAAAAAGGTAAGTTTGTAGGGACTTTTAAAAATTGCTGAGGTGGATGTTGCTTGCATGTTTTTTACTTCTGCCTTTTTCCATTGCAGGTAGCTAGCAGAGAGGTATGCAAAAGCAAGAAACAAACTGAAGATTTTTTTTTTCCACTACCTCCCCAAGGATGAGGAAAGTGAGGATGGTGCTGAATGCATGAAAAAAACGGCGAAACAGCACAAACAAATTGTAAGCAAAAAATATCAGCCATTGAATACTTTGCACATCTGTAATAACAAATCCAATAACCAGGAGGATGCAGTTTGTGTGATTTTTGTTGTTCAGTCTCAGTTTGCCATTCACTGGTGCAACAGCAAGGGTTCCTCTTACTCTGCACTCAACAGCAGGTTTCCCATGTTAACATGTGCTGGTTTGTGTGTCTTCAGCAACAAGCGAAGATTTATTTCTCTCTTATCTATTTTCAGCTTGGGGTAATTCCTCTAAGGACACAGACAAATGGAGATGCCATCCAAAGGGAATTGGACAAGCTTGAGAAGTGGGCCCATGTGAACTTCATGAGGTTCAACAAGGCCAAGTACAAGGTCCTGCACCTGGGTCAGAGCAGTGCCTGGTATCAATACAGGTTGGGGGGATGAGGGGATTAAAAGCAGCCCTGTGGAGAAGGACTTGGGGGTCCTGGTGGATGAAAAGATGGACGTGAGCTGGCAATGTGCACTTGCTGCCCACAGTGACATCCTTGTCCTGGACTGCATAACAAGAAGTGTGGCCAGCAGGTCAAAGGAGGTGATTCTGCCCCTCTACTCAACTCTGATGAGACCTCACCTGGAGTGCTGTGTCCAGTTCTGGAGTCCTCAGCATAGGAAAGACATGGACCTATTGGAGCAGGTCCAGAGGAGAGTTGAAGAAATGATCAGAGGAATGCAACACTTCTGTGATGACAAGCTGAGAGAGTTTGGGTGTTCAACCTAGAGAAGAGAAGGCTCCAGGGAGACCTTACTGTGGCCTTTCAGTGCTTAAAGGGGACTTGTAAGAAATAAGGGGACAGTCTTTTTGGTAGGGTCTGTTGTAGCAGGACAAGGGATTATGGTTTTAAAAGTAAAGAAGGTATATTTAGACTAGATATAAGGAAGACAATTTTTTATTATTAGGATGGATAAACACTGGAACATGTTGCCAAGAGAAGTGGTAGATGCCCCATCCCTGGAAATATTCAAGTTCAGAATGAACAGGATTCTCAGAAACCTGATGCAGTTGAAGATACCGGTTGGACTAGATGACCTTTAAAGGTCCCTTCCAACCAAAACTATTCTATGATTCTGTACTAGCTTGAGGAAGGCTGTACCTTTGAACCTGTGCTCCTGAAGCTTCGTCTCTGCATTGGTGTACCACCATGGGACACTTATTTGCCAATTAACCAAAGCAGAGTGGGATATTTGGAGCAGCTGTGCAGAGGATGGTGAGTGAGGAGCAGGGGGATGATGAGGATGAAGATGAGAATGTGATCAGTATTTAATCACTAAAGAGGAAGGGGTGATTTATCATTGGCTCTTACACTGTAAAAGAAGTTAATCCCTGGCCATGTGGCTGCTTATGGCTTTGATGCAGCACATGGATGGTATGAGGGCTTTCTAGTGGAGCATCACGTAGTCTGCAGCAGGATTTGGGCTGATTTTAATATACCTGCAGAAATGGAAAATTCCCTTTTGGGAAGATGGAAAAGGCTAATCTGCATGAGGAAGGAAAGAAAGGTGAATACTGTTGTGATGGAGGCATCATGGTGACATGTCAGTGTCTCCCAGTAGCTGGGAGGAGGTGGCTCAGGGTTATGTCACTGGTGTGTTGCCATGCCAGAGCTCATGAACAAAACACAGGGACACAAAACTCATACAGGCTTTCCCTGAGACAAATAAACTCTTTGCAGGTGTAAATGCAGAGCTGTGTTAGCTGAGGCTCAGTACTGTGAGGAGCAGCTGAGTGGTAAAGTGTTTTACTTGGTGATATTTTCATGCACTCTGCCAACACTGCCTTAGTATTCTAACAGCAAAGCACCTCACATGCCATCTGTAGGAAACTACCTCGTGTTCACAGAGATGCTGATGGACTGAGCCTTTTCTATGGACTCCAGATGTGCTGGAACACTTGCAATTTATTCCTCCTTCAGCAGTACTCACAGCATCCCCAGTACAGGCTGAGCACAGGAAGGCAGCTCTTCCTCAAGAGATCACACATGCCTGTGGTCAGTTGGGAAACAGGGAGGACAGGGGCTGTGGTGGAGCCACCCTTCCCATCCCACATCACCCAGCACGAGCCCCAGCCCTGAACCTGCTGGTGTGAGCTTCTCTGCATGTAAACATTTACAGTGAATTCTGATATTAGCATTTCAGATTTGAGCATTGCCCATGAATGAAAGCATATATTCCTATATAATAAAATCCTCCTATTTCCATATAAAACCCACCTGTAATGAAAACCATTGTTCACAAACAAATAGAGAGAAAATAAATAAGTATATATATTTAGTCATTGTTAAAATATAGCTACAGAGATGTCCCATCTCCTCACAAAATACCATGTGTGGTAGAGAAGTGCCAACAGGCTGACCTTGCTGGAGAGAGCTGAGGGCCCAGGAGCCATGCTAGTACTGGCCACCATGCACTTGTCTTCATTTGCCAGCTCAGGGGGCACCGTGCAGTCTGTCAGGTCCCCTGGATGAACGACATCTAGTGCTGTCATGTTGTTAGAGCCCAGGAAGGCACAGTGCAGCCCTTTGATCGCTCCCCTGTGTGTTGCAGTTGACTGCCAGAACCAAAGCATCTTGCAGTCACATTTCCAGGGGTTGTGGGATAAAAACACATACTTCAGTTTTGGCAGTTCAGCGAACAAGTGGATGGGGAGGGAACTAAGGTTGTTCTTGCTTAGGTGAAGGAAGTGCAGCTTGTTTAGGTGTGAGAAGGCAGAGTCTGAGATCAAGGAGATTTGGTTGTTGTTCAGATACAAATTTCTCAAGTTCAGCAGATGTCTGAAGGTGCAGCGGACGGAAGTAATTCTGTTGGCTTCAAGGTGCATGGTCTTGAGCTGGATCAAGCCGTTGAAAAGCTGATTAGGCAAATCAGCGATGAAGTTGTGTCCTAAATTTAACATGCCCAATCTGAGAAGCTTTGTAAAAGCGCCATTTTGAATGATCCATATCCGATTCTTCCTGAGATTCAGATCATACAGGGCTTCCAGGTCCTTCAGAGAATCTCTACCAATGGCTTCTATGTGATTGCCCTCCAGGGACAGCCTCATGAGGCTGGAGAGGTTCTTAAAGGCTTGTGGGACATACCGCATGTTATTGGAGGCCAAATCGAGTCTTTCTAAAGAAGGCAGATGTGAAAATAGAAGTGGGTGGATTTCAAAGATATTGCAGTGGGACAAATCTAGGCTGATGAGGTTTAATAATCCTCTGAAAGTATTTGCGTGCAGGTAGGTGAGGCGTGAGTTCCTGCTGAGGTGCAGCTCTCGCAGCTTGCTGAGCGCGTGGAAGGTCCCTGGGGACAGGAAAGTCAGATTGTTTCCATCTAGCCAGAGGCTGTGAAGGAAAGTCAGGTTTCTGAAGGTGTTGGTGGTGAGAATCCGCAAATAATTATTGGAGAGGTTTAAAGAGATGGTGGATGCTGCTATTTCTCCAGGGAGGGCTCTCAGTCCAGCTCTGTTACAGTGGATAATCTCTTCACGTGCACATTTGCACATGCTTGGGCATGAATTATTCAGACTCAGCCCAGCCTTTGCTGCACAAGTAAATATGAATATAACAACAAAGAACATGACCAGCCACAAGTCAGCCACTGCATCTAATACCTGATGGATAGTAGAGAAGGAGGCAAGAAAAAGAGCAAGTACCTTTTGGATAGGTGAACCGCCAGCATTGCAGGGTTGGTTGGGCTCTGCTCTTAGTGCACAGTGAAAATAAATTAGCTGGTTCTTCCTGCTGCAGACCGATGGGGATCAAGTCTTTAGGCAGATAAAAGCTGATTAAGGGCTGCCCTCCTCTGAAGAGCATTATTGAGAGGTAGGGAGATTTCTCAGCTAAGCATCATGGTCTGACAGTAATTTTTTCCCACCTCCTGCCCTGTGCGAAGATCAGCAAGTAACAGAATTCCCTCGGGGTCTGCCTGGGAGCCGCTCCTGCTCCTGGGCTGAGCACTGTTTTCATCATCAGCTTGACAATTTGCTCAAAACCCTGTGTTTTGGGGGAGGATTTTTGTACTTTTTGCCAGTTAGGGCTCTGCCGTCCGGGTGTGAGATGGGGGCTCTCACTCTGCTGTGGCTGCACACACTGGCAGGTGCCCTGGGCTCAGGCTGTGGTCTAGGTGCCAAAGAACGTGGAGTTGTGACTGAGCCCTGAGTACAGACAGCCCTGGTGATGGCTGTGACTCCTTTGCAGTAAAACAGGAGACTGTCAGGAGCTGTGCAAGCCTCATGCGCCCTGCCAGCTGGAATTGTGCAGGGAAGTGCTGGGTCCTGGTGAAACCTCTTCTTGGGATAAGCCCTGAGCCACCTATGAGTGGTATTTTTCCCCATGGGCAAAATGCACAGTGCCTCAAGGGCATGCTGCCATTCCCAGGGCACTGCCTGTCTCCAGCAGGTCTCAGGATACCACTGACCATCTGGAGCTGGGCTTGGGTCCCTAAAAGCCCTTGTCCTTGGGTCCCCCCCGTGGTTTTTATCCTATATCCAGAGTACAAAGGCAAAGGGAAGCTGAGGGGCCGATTGATACACCCAGCAGCCAGGGATCAGCAATCTGCTGGCTGATTATTTTGCTTACGATGCCAAGAGAACTAGACCTGGACCTTGCAGCTGATGTATCAGCAGGGCAACCAGTGACACAGTTTTTGCTCTTAGGTTTTCTCACTCTATTAATTTTTTGTTTCCCCACCTCACTTCTCTCTGCTGGAGTTCTCATGTTTTTGATGTGTTTGAAGTACCTTCTCTGGCCCCCTCCCTTCAGGTGCATTTCCCTCCTCTTAATTTCGTGGTCTGTCTCAACTTATTTTCTTCTTCGTGTTTTACAGATTTGGCTCTTTTCTCCCCCCTGCACTGCCAGATCTGTCCAGACAGTGGCTAAAAACCCAAATATATGATATGCCCAATAGTAAGTGGGAATTAGACAAATTTGCAGATCCATTGTTTTCTTGGCAGAAGCAGATTAGGTTTCCTGTGCTGTTTCACTGTGTTGGCTTCAGATAATTCTGTTTTTTCATAAAATTTTCAAACAACAACCCCTCAAAGAACAGCTTCTCCCTGGAAGCTTGGCTGGGATGGCTGCATTGTGTAATGGAGACCATCTTCCAGCTGTAAACAGCATCATTTATTTAGTTAGGCTTTGCCATATTGTTACTAGGGGCCAAAAGCTGCTTTTCCCCCTAAGAGCAGTGGTGACAGCTCTTTGTCAAGGAGCTTGTCCTGGGAGCCCTGGAGGAGAGTGGAAGCGTGTGCTACTCCCCACATCCAGCTACTCATGCTTAGGGCCATGCAGAAATTTTTGGTGGGTTAATCTTTTTTTCTATATTCCTGGCTCAGCTGGGACTGCTCCTTTGAGGATATCACTTTGGAGGGATGTCCTGCTTCTGGGATCTCCACAGCTTCTCTTACCTCTTCCTGCAGCACAGGTATGAATATCCATTCCTCCACAACTTTGCCCCAAGAAGGTCTCCGCTGATCTCTGTGCAGGATGAGTGAGCGGCTCTGTGTCTGCTAGGAATGGCCTCACCTCTAGCTGAAGTTTTGTAGCTCAGGCTGAAGAAGATGGATCACTTGTTCTGGTGTCCTTTTTATTCTATGCAAGCTTTATTTCTGGTTGTAATTCCCACAGTGTTGCCATGTTCTAGCCCTTATTTGAACCCAGTGCTCTCTCTAATTCTCCTTGATTTCATACTGGAAAATTTCAGAGGCCAAAACCATGCAGCTTTTAAAGTTTGTTGCCAAATGTTGCTTAACTGTACTAAAACATAGTGGTGAAGCAAGACCACACAGCTGCGGAATGTCTCCTTGCTTCAGAACCTGTAGGCCCAAGGAAGCCTGTAAGTATCAAAATGACCAGAGTTTTATACCTTGTCAGGAAGGTTTGAAAATTCCAGCTGCTCCCTGGAACGATTCCACCATGCAGGAGTGGTGGCAGCTGCCTTGCCAGGATTTTGGCTGTGACTGCTGCATTGGCCACACTCACTGATGGCAGCTCTGGTTGCAGCTGCCCTTAGGGTGGAAGCAACTCAGAGGTGTTCCATCAATCAACACCGTGGAGAGCTAAACCTTTGCTGGGGGCTGAGTGTTGATCCAAGATAATCACAGGTATAGCCCATGTATGCTGCAGTGCCCAGTGCTACTTTGCAAGAAGTGATCAGCATTGACTGTCCAGCTTCAGCTTCCTGAGCATCATTGCTGCAGTCAGCAGTAGCCAGTCACTATCACATCAGATGCTGCAGAGACAAGGTAAAGACATGGTCCTTGAGAAGAAAAGACACAAGACTTTTCTCTCTATCTACTTTTTTATCAAATACTTTCCTGCTGTGGTCCATTATGTTATGAGCATCTGCTCTTTGTGCTCCACGTGCAGGGATTTTGGTTGTCTCGCTCCATCTGCTGGGAGGGTTTTCTGCAGTGAATTGTGTTTTGGCAGAGGTGGCTCATCCTTCTGACTTTAGTGGAAAGACTGAGCCACTGAGGGTCTTCTGTTGAAATGTATTCCACCCATTGCATGACCATGATTATGTTTCATCTTGGTTTCAGTCACTGATTTATCTGACATTTGGGATTTATAGCCCAGCACACCCACTTCAGAAATTGTTTGTAGCTGATGTCAAGAACCTTGCCTAATACTGTAGAATTTAAGGAGCTGTATTCTCTGCAGGATTGAGGTTTGATAAAAGTGGTCCAAACATCTGCTTTGGGATGGTCTTGCTGGTCTAGGGAGTTAATGGAGCAAGGTTTGCTTTCTTTAAACTTTCTGGTGGGCAAAGGTAGGGTGAGCAGAATCCCATAATAGCTTTGTATATTAAAAGAAGAATTAAATATTTTGGAATACACAAGTCTCAGGAATATTCCTCAAAGCTTTATCTAGCTGGTGGACTCTCATGTGTATCCCAGCATTTTTGGTATGTAAGAGAAATTCCTGATGGAGAAACACTTAAAAAGTGATAAATTATGCTTGCAGTGAGTATAGTTCAAAACAGCAATTGGAAGCAAGATTTTTATTTCTAAAGGATCTCTAGAAAAAGACCCTCTGGGTGCTCTGTAGAGCTTTTCCTAAAAAATCACTTTGAGACCCTAAAAAGCGATGTGAAATACGCTCCCACATCCTTTAAATGCTGGGTTATATACAGATATATTAATACCAATAAAGTAGAACTTAGACAGGAGGGAGCTCTCTCCCACAAGCTGTAGTCATCAGTGTCTTGAGTTCTGCTGCTCATCACAGCAACTGGTCTGTGAGAAGTGAGCAGCAGAAAATTACCTGTGATGAAAAATGATTCTTTCTGAAAGCTGACTGTGGATTCCCATTGTGATCTGGCTGAGCAGGTCTCAATAGCTGAAATGCTTTACTTCGTCCACAGCAGCGTCAGTGAGATTTAGGTTCTATGCCAATTGTGGGCAAGCCTTGGAACTTGATGGTTTCTCTTTATCTGGGGCCATGGCTTGGAGCTGTGCAGCAGTTGGGAGCGGAACTCTGGCCAAGTTTTGTGGCCTTCAGCAAGGCCAGGCAAGCTGCAGTGCTCCCCTCGAGAGCGGGCAGCGGTGCCAGGGCGCATATGCACTCGCTACCTTTAACAGCAATGGGTGCAGCTTATTTTCAAAGTCACTTACGTGCTTGTTTTCTTTACTACTTTTAGTAACTTGTAAAATGCTCACAGCAAATTATTTGAATAAACAATGTCATGGAGGATGACCTCAGTCTTGGCAGTGCTATTGGCTAGACACAAACATCTCATAAAAGAAATGGTTTTGAAGTTTTCTGCATGCTGGAGGTGGAAAGGGCATCCCTCTTCCCTCCAAACTGCCTCTGCCATACTCCAGATGCTAAACTGCTTCAAAAACTGACTTCTTCCAGAGTGAAAGGGCCACTGAATGGGACCAGAGCTCTCTGGTACCATACTCTGATGGGTCCTGGCTGGGTGTCCCTTGTGTTCACCACTGTGCTACTGCGAAGTGGAAAAGCAGAGCTTTCCCAGGCCTGGTCAGTGCTTCCACATGAAATGTGGAAGAGCACTGGGATATGGTTTAGTGCTTAGGGACATGGTTTAGTTGAGGTCTTGTCAGTATTAGGTTAATGACTGGACTAGATGAAAGGTCTTTTCCAATCTAGGAAATTCTTTGATTCTGTGAAATTGTGGCTCCAGGAGGGTAAGAGAAACACTGACCGAAGTCTTGCTAGTAGTTCTCCCTTCTGGCCAAAACACTGGGTTTGCAGGCACTGATGTCAGAACCTGACATGCTTCAGAGGTACATGAGACAGCATTAAGACCCAGCATTATAAGACAAGACCCACAGATGCTGGGTGTGAGCAGGAGTCACTGCCTCAGCCATCAGTTTTCAACTGGTCGCTGCTCACAACTGGTGCCCTCCCTAAGGCCCCCAAAAAGGTGTGAGAAAGCAGCCTTCCCTGCAGGAGTGCTCTGGGTCTGGGGAAGGACGAGTCAGATACTCCAAACTTACTTCAAGACTTAGCAATTAATCCCTAAACAAAGCCCTAAGTAAACAAATGCAGGAAGGAGGAATGCATATAAAAGTTTATGGAGTGCTGGGGAACCCCGCTGCAGGTGGGATGGCTTCAGTGGCATATGCAAAAGGCATCGTGAGTGTTTGGCACGATGGAATTCACTGCTCGCTGCGCAGTGTGTGGGTGATGGATCCCCAGCTCCTGACACCAGTCCTGGGACCAGGCAGTCGGGGCATCCTGCTGTAAATCATCACTAAAGGGATCAGAGCCATACTGACCTATGTTGGGTTATGCATCCTGGGGAGTACATGTATGAGAGATTTTTTTTCCTTCTTGCTTTCTCCAAAAGGAACAAATCAAACCCATGGATAGTCTGTCTCTGGATCCCACATTGCCTTGAGGATTTGTCAGACTGACAAAATTTAACCTCAAGAGCTGGTTCTGACAGTCTGCTGACACAAATTGGGCTCTGATGCAACGAATCCATGTGCTGAATTTACAAGCCTGTCTGTGGAAGTTGGACAAACATATCCTGCAAGCTCAAGTGGCATTAACTCAGCTGCAAAACTACATGGCACAAGATTGGCTTGTGCATGGACAGCTTGGGTGCCCATATTGGCTGTACCTTCTATTTCACAGCCATTTGTATGCAGGCAATGCTCAGAAATAGTGGGAGGAAGAAAGAAACATTGGGGGAAATGGAAGAGGTAGAGGTTTTATACAGTGGTTAAATGGAGCTTTAGAGTGAGAACTTGGGATCAGATAAGCAGTCAGATGCATTGAGCACTGGTGAGGAAAAAAATGGGAGCTGGATTTTGCAAAGGGCAGCCCAATGTATGCTCCCCATTGCACCAGGTGCATCAGGCCCATCTCTTGTCTACTATGAGCCCAGCACAAAGTTTCAAACCACTTTGGAGGTGGAACAGAATAGGCACAGTCAGTATCTGTGAAGATCAAAAGTGCATCTGGAAAGGAGAACTTTAAATCTGAACAATTTGTGTTTGTTTTCTTTGCAAAATAAACATTCTCATGCATCTGACTTCCTCCACCCCCCCGCTTAAAAAGCATGCTGGGTATTTGATGAAGGACTGATCAAGATCTTTCACTGGTTGCTCGTGCGCAAAGCAACTAGCAGGAAGAATTCCTGGCTGAGGGTCACATACTATTAGTAAAAAAATGAATTAATATGGGTCAGAGTGGCATCTCAAGTCACTTACCTGAGAGCGATCAGTCAAACAGACCGGAGGCAGGGTATGCACAGGGGGGACTGGTGGCAAAAGGTGCATTTCTTCTCCTTTGCAGTAGGACATGTGAGCTCTGCACTTGAACATCCCATGTGCTCCTACTGACCTGCATGGTAGATATTTGGTCTGAAGAAAGGACAAAGTTCTTGAAGCACATCTCTAGAAGGTACATTGTCTGTTTAATGAATCCTGAACAAAACAAGAAGTCTCCTGATAGTGGTTGTAGTATGTGGGACCTGAATACAAATCTTAATCTTAAAGCTTTTGGGTAAGTTTTTGCTTTTTCAGCACCCAGGCTATTATGGATGTTACTATTTTCTTTACAAAATTTCTGTATTTTTGGATGAGTGAAGCAAATTTTTCAGTGGTTCCAGGGTGTCTTCCCTCCTCCTCTGCCTTTTCCATGACAACCTCAAATGATGGTAGGGAGGAATGAGTGGGAAAAGGAGGAGGAAAGGATGCCCCAAAATCAAACTACACCTTTATGGAATGGGTGAGTGTATGCACTGGGGCAGTTCATATATATATTTTTATATATATATATATATCAAGATAACAATGATGTGCTGCTAACTCTGGCTGTGACACACAGTGCTTGAGCTTTTGGGACAGATGAGGTCTCCCATGCCATGCAGTGATTTGGTATTACCCTCCTTCGAGATTATCTGTGACATTTCAGTATGTTTCTGGTTCACCTGGTCTCAGCATGTCATTTCATTGAGCTATTTCAGCTTGCTTTCCCTTCCAGTGTTTCCCCCAAGCACAGACACTGTGCATGTCTGCAGTCTGACAGTCCTGACCACTGACTGCTTTGTCACTGTGTTTGTGAAGCAGTAAATCAGTTGCATTGTGATAAATAGAAATGCTGCATGGCATTCCCCTACTTTAAATAACTCAGTCAACTTTTGCACAGAAAATGCCTTATATACTCTTAATATGAGGCAGATAGAGGCAAAAGCTGCCAAGAACTCTTCTCCCTGCCTCTAGAAGTAGTGCTCTCCTCCAGGGGATGTATGTGAGTTTGCTGATGAGATTTTCCAGCACTTTCTGTAGTTTCTTCTGGGTCAAAGCCGTAGCTGGGCAGAAAGGTGAGTTTGTTCTTCACAGCCTGCTCAGCCCTTGGCTCCTCTGAAGATTCTCTTCTGGGTCACCTTGGTGTAAACAAAGCTGGTTATAGAGCTTGTGATGCCTGTTGCCACTGGTGTGCTGAGAGCAAGGGCAGGCACCAGGGTTCCCCCAGACTGCCATGGTTGGATAGCCCTTGCTTATCCTCCAGGAGTCCCCTTGGAGATCCTTCTAGGGAGAGGAGGCTGGCACCAGGTGGAGCATGTGATGGGAGAAACAGATGTAAAATCTCCGTTTTGTGTGAATGGGAAGTTGGTGTGAGCACACAGCCTTACCTATCTGCCTGCTTTGGTCATGTGCTGCCCCACTGCAGCCTCAGAGCCAAGCCTGCTCTCTGCCACGTGGATTTGTCCTATTGCCCTCCTAGTTTTGAGCACTGTACATGTCTTTGCAAGGACTAGGGCAATGGCTTTCCTGTCCTACTAATTGGGAGACAGGATTAGACCCCTTACACAGGCAGTGCTGGTGTGAATGCTGTGATGTTCTCCTACTTTCTGTCTCTGTGTGTTCACATTGTGGTCGGCTCTGCCAGGACTAACAGCCTTTTCCACTCTCAAACGTGTTAGCAAGTGCTGAGACTCCATAGAATGTATGGGAATCCCCCTGTCAGCAGATATGTATGAATCCTTGTGTGAAGGCTTGCACGTGTTGCATGAACACCTGGGGGGAAGAAGGGGGTTGCATGTGTGTGTATCCTCCTGTCCCAAGAGCTGCAATAGAAAAATCCCAGAAATATTTGTGGAAATTTCCTTTTTCTTTCTTGCTTGCTTTCTGTGGTTTTTTTAAGTTGTCTTGTTCCTCTCTTCTGATTTACTGCTTGTGCTCACGTGGCCTTGGAAAGGGGATTCTCAAACCACTTTGCTTCCAAAAGGAAAAGAAGCTGGCAGGCATTCATATTTCAGTTCCCGAGTTATGTAGGTTAAAGTCTCCCAGTGGGAAAATGGAAGATATGAGAGAGCAGATTGCTGGGATTGTTACTTGCTAGAAGAAAAACAGCACACATAATTCTAGAGCTACAAAGAGACGAATGTGAGGCTTGAGAGGTATGTTTTCTATCTGCTGTTAGAATGCAGTTTCCATTTATTTGATTCAATTTGTGATAAAATGCTTCTTTGTGTCTTAAGTTATAGTAGGAATTACTAGTTTAGAAGCAGATTCTAAGATGCCAGTTCTTCATGTGCAGAGCAGGGAATGTGTTTGTCAGTGAAGCCTTGTTCTCAGTAATGTAGCTAAAATTAATGATGGTGTGGTCCTTCTATTAGGAGTAAGTCAGATATGTAATTCTTTGAGACTGGTTCTGGGACTTCAGTTTCTGAAGGTTAAAGTGAGGGGTTCAATACATAAGAGTTAAGGGTGAAATGTGGCTCCAGACACTCTCCTGAATCTTTGTCATCCTCAAACAAAGAGCTTTCTTCTGGTTTAAGACATATTTGATTACAGAACATGGGCTTATGATCCAGTATTTGGGAGTTTAAATACCAGCACTGAAGAAATATGCATTAATATTCTCCTATTGAATTTTCATTGTTAATATAATTAAAACTAAATGTTTGTCAGTATATTCAAAGTAGCATATTGCATATATTGTATTGGACATATGATAAGCTATGCTACACTAAACTGCTAATGCAGGAAAATACTTTTGAAACAATCAGTTGCCCTCTGTTAGATGAGAAATCATTACACAACTCTGTTGTCTTGGTCAAAATTTCTGCTGTTTTTAGGGGCCCTTGAAAATTCTTAAATGCCTGGCTGACTCCATAAGGACTTATTTACAATGGAATTCTCTCTTTATGTAAAATAAAATATTTGGGTACGATATCTTCTTTATTGACTATAAAGTCTTAAAGTTTGAAGAATGCCCTGCTTATAGTACAGACTCAAGCTGTTGACAGACCTGTTGATTAACTCTCCTATTTTAGCTGTTTTATAGCTACATTTTATCTTACTGAAACCCAGTCCTAATCTGTATAAATGAATGGCAGATACTACTGTTAAATCCGGTGTCTGCAGGGACTGAGTATTTTACTCTATTGCTTGTATCTACATTGAAAATATTTCTTTTATTCTTCTGATTTAAAAGCTGTCGTGAGGGCAGGAGGTGCAGATTTGCTTCGGGAAGGACTCTGACAGTAAATTACATTTTTCAAAGACTCTTAATGTCTTTGTATCCACACCTGTTAACTAAAAAAAGTTAAACCTTGCTTTCCTAATAGCCTTGTTAAAAGGCTGCTTTCACCCCTGTGAAGTGCCAGGAAACCCTTAGGTGTGAGGTACCTGACCCTCACTGGTGAGAGCTGCATTTCTACATTACTTTAACTGCACGGAGTGCTGGAAATAGTACTAGAAAGCCTAGAAAAGGATCACAAGGAGCTTCGGTGCAGCCTTTGGTCACAGAAGTTCCTGAAGTATCTCCGGCTCCTGAATCAAGAATCTTGTTGCTCTGATGGCCACAGAAAGCACCATCTGTAATCTCAGATAAAAACCAGCTGCTCACTTCTCTGCCAGGCTAATTAAAAAGACTGTGACCTCCCTAGGGCTAATTGTGTCCTGTCAGGGCAATGGAGGAAAGGAGTCCAGCAGAGTTGTCTGGTATTTCAACACTGAGCTTACTGACATAGTTTTAAGTGGTTTTTATTTTGTTTTGACTGTGTGATTGCAGAGCTAAGATGACTGCAGAGTGCATGTCTAACACATGGTTTCTGATCTGCAGGTGGGCTATGTGATAGAAAAGTGCTGCTAGCACATGAATTTCCTGTAGAACCTCCCTTTCTACCAGGACCAACATGCAGAGCAACTACACCCTGGTCATCACCACCAGAGAAACTCTCCAAGTCCTCCATACGTCACTGACAAACTCATCAGCTGCATTGCACTTGCCCCCTCCCTGCCCACTTACCTCTTCAGATTATCAGTTTTCACTAATTCCAGCACTCTTCTCCGTGGTTTTTTTTCTGGGGTTGGTTGGCAACACCATGGTGGTTGTAGTGCTTTGTTGTCACAGTGGGCCCAAAACAGTCGCTAATATCTACATTTTCAACCTGGCCATGGCAGATTTGCTGTGCCTTGCCACCCTTCCCTTCTGGGCTGCCTACTATGCACAGGGCTACAACTGGCTCTTTGGATCTGTCATGTGCAAAATCTCCAGTTCTGTCTTGTGCTTGAACCTGTTTGCAAGTATATTTTTCATTACGTGCATGAGCGTGGACCGTTACCATGCTATTGTCCATCCTATTCACTCTCAAAGAAGAACTCCACAACAAGCTTATTTTATAGCATTGGCTGTGTGGGGCTTTGCGTGTTTGTCCTCCCTCCCAAGTTTTTATTTCCGTGACACTCACTACATTGAAAGCTTGGGGGTCAATGCTTGTGTTATGGCCTTTCCTCATAAGAATTATGCAAAATGGTCCATGGCAACAGCCTTCCTGAAAAATGCACTTGGCTTCTTCATCCCCTTGACAGTGATCACCATGTGCTACATCTGCATCAGGAGGCACTTACTCAAAGCAAAGTTTGGGAAAAACAGGCGGAAGAGGGACAAAGTCCTGAAGCTGGTGGCTGCTGTTGTTGTGGCCTTCTTAATTTCCTGGCTCCCATTTCACATTTTAACATTTTTGGATGCTTTGGCTCATATGAACATCATTAAGAATTGTGATGTGACAGGGATCATCGACACAGGACTGCCATTTGGCATCTGCATGGCATTTGCCAACAGCTGCATCAACCCTTTGCTGTACTGCTTTATTGGGAACCAGTTCCAGGAGAAGCTCCATCACTTGTTTAAGCGACGAGTTTATCAGTTCAACAGCCATCGAGAGAGCTCTTCTTTGAGGAAAGGGAGCTGCTTCAGAGAAACTGAGACCCCTGTGAGCAGGGAAGGGGGGCCTGAGTCCTTGCTGTAGGCACTAGAGCATGCTATGGGTTGATGGCAGTGCAGCTGGCTATTCCTGCAGCGGTGACACTCCTCTCTGCTCTTCCCTTTGTTCGGTGCCCATTCATTCATCAGCTGTTTGAAGGACAATCTGTTTTTCTCATACATGGGAATTTATTCTTCCTTCCTTGCTGCAATGACCCTGCAAGTTTTACGTAGAGGGAAGAATCTGGCAAATAAATATATTGATGGCATTTTAAACATCAGCTTGTGCGTGACTGAGATCAGGTGAATGTTTAATGTAACAAAAAAAGACGAAATATATGAAAGAACCATTGCACAGTAGGTACAATTGCATATTACAATTGAGTATTATACACTAAGCTGATTTTCTAAAAGAGATCCTCACCAGAGAATGTGTAAATAAAACTTCTGTACCTAGCTTTTAGAAAATATTTTGTGTTGTTCTTCTTTTTCTTGAAGTATATGACTAGAGATGTGATATGTAAAGTCCATCAGCTATACCTCCTGCTTAGGCCTGGGATCCTGGTTCTGCAAACTGCTGGAAAGAGTTCAGGGCAGGTGTGGTGGTGAGAAGTACAACATGCATGTTTTAATACCTTTCTCATAGCAGGTAACGGGTTCAGATAGTCCTTTACTTTGGTTCAGTGTGGTCACTTTTGACAGTAGTGCCCCAGGAACTGAACACATTATGTCCCACTGCTACATGGGCAGGCCAAGTCCCATGCACTGTCCACTTTCCAGGGAAAGGACTTGCTGATTGTCTAGACTTTTTGTATTTTATATGTCAATTACTACTGTAATTTTATGCTACTGTGTACAGAAAGCCAAAGTGACTCTCTCTTGACACCCAGAAGCAAAACACTCCTAGGACTTACCCACATCTCAGTATGGGAGTTTTATTCATTTGTAAATAAAAGAAACTGGGGGAGGGTGGAGTTTTTGGCAAATACTGATTCTGTTTGAAGGTGGCTTTTGATGATTATCTGAGATTTTCTTTTGCTGGAGAGACACTGGTCCTTTTGGACCCTTCAGAAATGATTGTGTTTGACAGGCTCAGCCTAAAAGAGGGATCTGGTAGCATCTTGCTCAATTGCCAGCAGGCTGTCCACAGGTTGAGTGACCCAGGGTGATCAAAAGATTGTTAGCTTCAGGGAATTCCCTCTGACAATTTACTCTTTATGTTTGCATTGGCAATTTTGCGTCCATGGGTCAGAAATTATACCTGCTGGTTGGGTAACCAAGAGTTGGCCTCCCTGGAACTCCCAACACTGGCAGGTGCCTGGAAGCCATGGGAACCTGGTGCAAGATCTGTCCTTCACTGTTAGGTGAGGGTAAATTTCTTCACTGGTGCCTATGAAAATGGGATTGTGCAAGATGAAAAGTTTGTGCAGAACTTGGCAAAACGGTGGCTTGACCATAGATAACCCCTTCTCTCTGTCATGATCTGGTGTTCTGTGGTGGAGTGTGTAGCTGGAGAGATGCTGGTCCCAGAAGTGGAAAAGCTGCTAATGTGTCTCCCCTGGAATGTTTTTATTGAAAATGTTCTGAGCAGCTAATAGTGTCTAGGACATTGGATATTTCTGGAAGGACAAACTGTTAATTGCTTAGCAATGAGCACAACAACCCAGTCATGCTACAGCAAAACAAATCATCATACTAAGAAAATTACTAGGTATTCGAAGTGACAGGCTCAGAGGAGGATTAATAAGAGGTTGTGGAGGCTTTTTACCTTTGCTGCAATACAGGTCAGTAATGAACACAACCACACCATTAATTGGCATCTTTGTAGTCTCAAAACAAAAGTTAAACTACATCATCTGACCCCAGTGGTACTTGTGTTTCAGCTATATCCATCCTGAGCATAAGCACAGACTTTTTCTACATGTCAGTTTGGATGTGCTCAAAAATAAACATTTTTCAACAAGTATCATCCCTTCTCCCTGGTGTAAAGACCTATGCAGATAGGGAAATACTACAAGAATCTGAAATCCAGCTCCAGGTGCCTTTACACCTGTGAAAGGCTGAAAAAAATGAGGACAAATATTTCCTGAGGAGAGGATAGTGATGCAGCATCTCCCACTGCTGCAGCTGGAAGGCAGGTGTTTATGACCACTCCTTGGGGCTGAGGCAGCTGCATTCAATGTTATTCTCTTAGAAACAGGGAAACAAAAAATAAGTATTAAATAGGAGGCAAAACCAAGAGGAGAGAAAAAAATCTTTCTCTGAAAACATAGTATCAAATGAAGACTACACTGAAGGTTGTATTCTGTAGGAGTGACAAACCAAGTGACTCAGTGAACTTGGCAGTGAAACATTGCTGCCAGATCTGCCTTGTACCTCTAATAGGTCACAAGTTTGAGTAGTGTGGTTAAACAAACATCTGAAGAACTCTGTCTGGAGAGCAACCTGAGATGGAAGTGTGGGGAGGTGCTGTATCAAGGGATTTCCTCTATTTTTAGGGCAAATTAAATGTTGAGCTCTATTAATTCTTCCATCATGCTCAAGTTTCTCGTGGGGTTTTTCAGGTTTTTTTAAAGGAAAATGTGTGGGCTTTTTCAGCATGTTGTGTTTATTTTTCAGGATTTTCTGCAGAAGAATGTGGGCAAAGATGTAAGTAGTTTTTTTTCCTTCCAAATTTAGAAGCTACATTATTCCTTTCAAGAGAGTACGTTGCTGATGTTTGTGAATGATAATAACAGTCGTGCAGTACTACAGCCTCTCTGTGTCAGACCCCAATTCACCCACCCATCCTGGTCCTTTGCAAGTCTTGTGTTCCCTTAGTAACTCCTTAAAAAGCTGACAGCCTGTCTGAGGCTGGAGGCCTGCTGCCCTTTGGCAGAGTGCCCAAGCCTGGGAACCCTGCTCAGACCAGCCTTGCCATTCTGCAGCCCCCTGCACCTGCCCCGAGATTGTTCCCTAGGGCGATTCATGCCATTTTGACAGGCACATTGGGAGTGTGTGTGGTTGCTCAGTGTCCTGCTCACTCTGCAAGTGCAGTGAGATGAATTTATGAACAACAGCTGGATTTTGGCTGGGGCTACACCCTGTCTGCCCTGACGTGATGCAGTCTACATCAGTGAAGAGGAAAGCCCGTTGTAGAAGGGGCACATTCTGATCTATCAGGTGAAAATGTTAATGGGTTTGGAGTCAAAACTGAGAGCGGTAACAAGGTTTCTTTGGAAAAGGTAATGTTCTTGGGGTATTTCTAGGCCTGTCCAGCAGATTTTTCTCCAAAGAGGGATGGAAGGGGTGGTTTTCTACAAGGATTGGTCAGTCTCTGTCATATTTGCACAGCAAATCCTGTTTGAGGCTTTCTTTTCTACATGTAGTTGATTACTCTCAGCTTAAATGAATTGCTGAAAGAGTCTTGGTCCAAAGTGAGCATCTTCTATGTGTCCCTGAGCTGACTTGAATGCGCAGCTTCTGTATATGAAGCAGAGAAAGTAACTGGCATTTATTACCATGAGCTAGTGCTGGGTGGTGAGCTAAATGCTTTGTTTCTGTAAGATATACAATAAGAGCTGTTTGGTACAGCCTGTTCTCTCTGAGAAGTCAACACAGCCTGAGCCTGTACTGGCACGCACTCAGCACCCTTGTCCTATTCCTCAGGCCAGATTTTGGGCAGGAATATCATCTTGCCACCAATCAGCTGACTGCCACAACTTGACTGCCCTTCGCAACATATCCCCTTGTCCTGGCTGAAGGGTGAGAAGGTGCCATGGAGCAAGTGAACTACACCTTTCCCCATGAACATGAGGACTTTTGAATACTGTATTTGAGTGGTCCTGGCAGAGGCACGGGAAACCTGAGGTGTGGGATTTGAGGTGGTCTGACATCCATTCTTTCAGACTCACTGCTCTCATCTCAAATCTCCTTTCCTTGGATGAAAATGACTGCTATTGTTAGGAAGGGCTCCTCCATTCAGCAAGGTCCTGGGATGTGCCTTCCTCATGGTTACCTGCTGCAAGATCCAGCTGGATGCAATAAAGAAGATTTTGTTGCTCTGGCCCATGGGCTTTGCCAGGAAAGGTTTCTGAGTCTTCTATGGCTTTGTCTTAGCAGGATCTTTGTCTACAGAAGGATCCCAGGGCTGCTGCCTTCAAAATCACATATCCTCTGGTCTGAGTAGTCAGCTGATAGTCTTGCTGTTTGGCAGAGTGAGGCAGAGCACCCATCAACTCTCTGGATGAGAGTCAATGCTCCCCCCTGTTTTCTAGGTTTTATTAGAATCCAAAGAGGAAAGAAAACAACAACAACAATAACAAGAGAGTAAAAAATGAGATTTGCTTATGGAAAACATCAAGTTTGTGTGTGTGTTTAGAGGGAAGTAATGCCTAACCCTGTGGGACACCCAGCTGTCAGCAGGAAGCCTGTGTGCATTCACCTCACCTAATGAGGTGTTTGCAGACCTTCTCCCACACTGGCATTTCCATATCTGTAATCACCACTTTGCAATACTGCGGTGCCCTCAGCTTTGCAGCAACTGGAAGCAGGGCTGTAGGGTGCTGGGCCTGTGTTTCAAGGAAGGCACACCCACTGTTGTGGACAGTAAGGATGAGAGCCAGGGGGGCTTACACCTCTTCTGCATGGGAAGCCCAGAGGCACCTTCCCATAGCACTCCTGTCCTTGATAACCCATAGGACATCCCTCCCTCCTTGTGTCCAAGCTGTAATCCTGCCCACTTCAAATGTCAGCCCTTACATCTGTCAAAGACCATCGATGATGGTGTAGCTCCATCAGCTTCCAAAGCCATCTTTTTTGGCTTTGCCGTCTGCCACTGGGAGTGTTATGGGGCAAGAAACCAGCTGGCAATTGCACAGGCTTGGCTAAGAAGTTTCTGGACCTTGGTCTTGGAATGGGAGCCCTAGAACAGGGAGCAAGCCAGCCTGTGTCATTGCCTCTTTCAAATGTTTACTTTCTGTTTGATTTTCCACTGAGATAGAATCTGAATTTGACACTATAAGCTCTGCATAGTACTCTGTTAATCCCCAAAACATATTACTGAGACAGACTAATATGGAAGTGGATGAGAGTCATGACATTAATTTCACTGCTGTGAGGTACATTTGAACTTACCCCATCTCCCTTGCTGACAACCAGTAGCTCTTCAGTTTAAGCAAAGGTAAGTTTGTAAAGCTCTGCTCCATGCCTGTAAGGCAAGTGGTTTTATGGGAAGCCAGGATCCAGTGTCAGTTTTGGCTCTAAGAAGCATAAATCTAAGTATTTCATTGTTTGGGTTTTTTACAGCAGACGAGATAATCAAAAATCATAGAATGGTTTGAGCTGGAAGGGACCTTAAAGATCATCTACTTCTAAACCCCCTGCCATGGGCTGGGACACCTCCCACTAGACCAGGTTGCTCAAAACCCCATCCAACCTGGTCTTGAGCACTTGCAGGGAGGGGCCATCCACAGCTTCTCTGGACAACCTGTTCCACTGTCTCACCACCCTCCGAGTGAAGAACTTCTTCCTAATTTCTAATCTAAATCTACCCTCTTCCAGTTTGAAGCCATTACCCCTGGTCCTATCACTACAATATTCAACACAATGAACTGCGACAGTGCAAATGTGACTTACCCAATGCAGCCGCCAAGTCAACATGACAGACGGGTAAAACAGAAAAGAGAACAAGACTGTCTCTAGAAATCTGACTCACCTTGTAACAATTATAAGAAGCCTTTCAAGCAAGAAGGAAAACAATATAATAATTAAATGCATTAAGACGGAGATTTCTTTGGTATATAAGATACAATTACTGTTGTTGAATGATGTGTGGGAGAACTCGCAGAGACTTAATGCAATGAAATGGAAAGATGTCACATTCATATAATATGTCCATAAGGAAGCAGAAGCAGCAGATTATCATTGCTGTTTAAACTTTGGTTTAACAGTGTCTTCTGCGTTCCTTAGGGATGCCTCTAAGGATGTGCTCTGAAGCTATCTGCCCATACATAATGCAGTTCATTCATGATGGAGGAAATACATGCATGTAAAGGTGTTTGCTGTGCTGGAAGCATGAATTCTGAAATAACTTTCCAATGCCCCAAACCTGCCCCTTTGTTCTTTGCTGAAAGATGGAGTGTGGGCTGCTGGCATGTGAGCCCTGAAGCTGGGCAGTGAGGAGCCATCAGCCACAACCATCCCTGCCCCAGGCACTCTGGGATGTCCTGCTAGCCAGGGTGGAGTGCCATACATAACGTACAGCCTCCTTAAAAAAGCACAGCAAAACATCTGCGTTAAGCAAACATGCAGCTCTTTCGCAATGGCAGGAAAGTGAAAATTATGAATACAGCATGTGTTAGGCATGCAGCTGTGTCATGACAGAGTAGAAAAAATATAGCAACTGCCACTGTCTCTGAATAAAACAAAGAACTTCATTTGTAGTCTTAAAATCTATTGCTTCCCAAAATCTTTGATAAGAAGGTGTTTATGTGTCATGTAACCATTTAAGGTCTTGACTTGCAGGGGAATGTGGTAGGTTTTCTTTGCAGGTGCTGAGCAGCATTACTCTGTATTGTTTAACTTGCTCTGGTAAGCGCTTTAAGGAGTTTTACACAGAAAGAAGTACATCTCATGCTCATGACTCGCATGCTTCTAGCACCTTACCTTGCAAAAACCTTTACTGACTGCAGCAAGGCTTTTTCCAAAGTAAGGGCAGCACACTTTGGCTCTATACAAATCTTTACTGCTGTGAACTCCAGGGTTTTAGAGCATCGTGAATCCCTTTTTATCATAAAGTGCTGACTGTCCTTGTTTTACTGTATTAACTGTCTCCTTTTACATCAGTGTGGTGTGCAGTATTTGTTCTTCAAAGTGCTTATGCATCTTTGGAAGAGGACTCCTCCATGTGCAATTCAGTATGCAGTAATTATGTTTGACAAAGGTCTACTTAAATACTTTCAGACCCAGATAGACTTCATAATGTAATCAACATGTTTAATAGTAAAAAGATTTGTTTGTCTTTCAAATCTACAGTAATAGACTGCTGCAGTTTGGAACATGTGGGCTTTTATTAAGTAAATGATACAACCCAAGGGAGTTGTTTTCAAGGACAAATCTAGGAAAAAAGACTTTAGCATATGATACTAAATGTACTCTATCAGCTGGGGAGAGCCCCATCACTGGCTCTCAGCCTCAGATCTATCAGACTTTCATCTAATTTTATTTTGATCTTCATACCCTGCAGGAATGCAAAGAGGTCTTTCTTTCATCCACTGGAACACCCAAAAAGGAAATTACTTGGAAGACGCAGGAATGTTTATTCCTTCAGCTCTGAGTCCAGCATGGATCTGAACTACAAGACATAAGCTTTTCGAGCTACTAGCTACTTTTCTGCTAAGATTTGATACTTTGCACATAAATGGATGAACTGGAAACACAAACAGGTAATGAAACCAGATAGGTAGGAAAGTTCTTAATATTGGGCTACCCTATAGTTAATTCAGCTGCAAGAGTACCCAGAGCAGAATTGATGCTGAAGGCAGGAGCAAATTTTATCCATACCCAAGCTGGGTGGAAAATTCTGTTATTGTCAATTGCTAAGACAGCACTTGGGTTAAGCAAGACTGTTTGAAGGCATACCATCAGAAAAAAAATCTGCCATTTGAAAAAATGTTAGAGGTTCGTGTGGAATGAACAAGGTGGATTCAGCATAAGAGTCTGTTGAAAGCCTCAGTAATTACTGAGGAATGGTCACAGGTTTTCCTTGGGACACAGAGCAAATATCAGCATGGTGGATTGTTCTGGTGCATTAGGACACTGATAACACATTGGCCCAGTGAACCAAGCTAGATGCAGTTGGAGACACATGAAGAATTGAGAAGTTGTTCTCGAAGCTCCCTCCTACAGTGGATCTTGTCATAAATCTTTGCTGTGTTCATGTTGCTACCTGTATCTGTCCTATAATCTTTGTCGTAACATTACTGTAGGTATGAGTATTGAACCAGCTGAAAATATAACAGCATATTCAGTAACATTTAACCATCTCTCTGATCATCTTATAATAAAGTAGCTTAATGCTGGCAGTTAACATCTACAGCTGTCATACAGTTATTTTCTTTGCCTTTGCTCCCTTTGTGTCTCCAAGCTCTCTATAGATCAGATATTTAATGAGAGCACATAGAGGAAATATGTCTTCATCTTCATTGGGGTCTTAAACTCTCCTTATCACTGGTTCAAGAAGGAAAATATTCCAAAGAAGCAGTGGAGTTGTCAGAGGTACAGCAGGACAAAGGGAGAGTTACGTGTTCTCCTTCATGATGTAACCGAAAGAAGTTATTAACCACTTGTCTCTTCCTAGGGCTGTCCATATGACTCCCTAGAGAAATAGTCTGTTATAGATCACCCTCGTGCTGACTTTCCTTTAGTGGCTCTGCAGGCTCCAGTCTTCGTTCTGTGTCTGGCATGAAGCATTTACCTGCTCTGGAATCAAGTTCATCTCATTTTTACTGATGGAGGAAGTTGCTGCTCAGCCACACCATGGCAAAACATGCTTTATTTCCTTATATGATCTCACATAACAGCACATACTGGTCTAAAGGCTGAATGTGCTTGCAGGCATTTGTTTAGCACAAAGCTTATCCTACAGAAGCACAGTGATTTTGCAATAAAGTGATTGTGTTTTCTGTGGTTGGGAAATACTGAAAGGCAAATTAAGAACCCCTGTCCTGAAGCCATTTTGACAGAGTGCTCTCTTGCTGTAGGCAATGCCTCATTTCCTCATTAGCCTCTTCAAGAAAGCTAAATGCTCCAATTAAACTATTATGTGCTGATCTCTGCATAAGAAACCTCAGTCCCATCAGATTTTTTACCATCCATGCAAGTCTCTTAAATGCCTCATGATTCATCACAGTTTTCTGCTTTTGCAGCTCACCTGGCAGCAAGAGGGAACACTACTGGAGTGCATGAGCTTCATTCAAAAGGGGAGGTGAGGCTCTGACTGCTTTTTTTGAGTCTTAGCCAGGAAAATGTAAGCAGAGTTGTAACTATTCTACCTTTACATTCTCTTCCCTTCAGTACACTCTAGCATGTATGAGTTGAACAAAGGGACATTTTGTAGATTTTCTTTTCAGGACTAAAATACTATGTGTACCTCCTTGGAGGTTACTGTGTGGATAAAACATTGTTCAAGGTTCAGGCTGCAAGCCAAGTTACAGATCTTCAGTTCTGTATTCTGAGTTAACAGTGAAGGCATTCCAGTTAGGAAACAATGAGCTCTTTTGCAATATTCATTTTAAAACTCTACTGAACAAAGTTCTGTAGATTTGCTTAATGATTTCTTTAAGTTTGGTTAAATATTTAGGTCATATAATGACATATTAGACCTTCTCTGAAAGAAGGGGCCACCTAGTGCTGAATTATAGGCTGCTGCAGAAAGCCATCTGCTTGGAAAGTCTGAAATCATAGCTGCAGTGTAATAATACTACTACTTGTGGTGGGTGTTTTGTTGTTTTGGGTTGGTTGGTTTGGGATTTGGGGTTTTTTTGTGTGGTTTTGTTTGTTTGTTTTTAAAGAGTTAGACGTTGAAAATCAGATTGCAATTAGCCATACTTAAAAAGTTCACTGTGTCTATTTTACAGGTGGTTCTACTGCTTATCATAAAAAATGAGTGAGAATTTAGCAGTCTTTTAGTTACTGAAAGTTCAGAGTAGCACTCAGAGGATGACCAGTTCCACTCTGTGTAGTAACTGTACTGACATATTTGTGAAAACCCCACTACCCCCCAGAATACTATCAAAGCTGACTTGAGAGGCAAACACTAATTGAACAAATGCTCATGAAAGGTAACTGGTGGTGTCAGACGAGCTGCTATGGCACTACAGCAAATGCCTGTGGGCAGCTCTCATCTGTGAGCAGCGATATCACTGGCACTGCAGGACTTCTGGCTTCCTTGATATTCAGTGGTGAAAAGGTGCCCCAGCAATTTGTTTCATGTCATATAAACCTGACTTGCCAGCTTGCATTGCTCCTCCTTCCGCGTTGACTTTTAATGCAAGTGATGTGCTTGGAGGAGGATCTAAACTTACCGGTTTTTGACCTAATGTCCCTTTGTTGTCCTTTGGAGATGCTTAGCTTTTTCATGCCTTGCCTGCACAAGCAAATTGGTCTCCTAGCTGGCTGTGCTTAGTCTCACTTGGATGACTAGTATAGATGACACAAACAGCTCCCCAAGGCATGTATCAAACTTCTCTACTAAATATTGGTTTTGCATGCTTTTGGTGTTCAGCCAGGCTTTCAGTGACACCCTGCCTTTCAGAGGAAATCTACTGTATAGACAGTGCAAGGTAAGGTGGATACGTATACCCTCTGTAGGGTGTATCTTTCTGGAATTTGTCTATGTAACTTGAAACAAATTCCCTGGATACTTTTTCATATACCCTTCTGAGACATGGTGTTGTCTAAAAATATGGCTGGAACAATTAAAGCTCTTAAATTTTAAATTTGTCATATTTTGGTGCTTGGTTTCTCTTGTTACTCACTGGCAGCTGGAGCTTTCCAAATTAGAAAGTTTAGCACTTTCCAAATTAGATCCTAAGTATCTTCTTTGAGGCACCTAGGAATGGAGGTGCCCAAAATCAATATCACTGTGCACTTGTGCCCATTTTATTGTATTCAAGCAGCATCATGAAAATATTTCCTCCCTACAAATATTTACTATGCACACCAGGACTTTGTTTTAGTAGTGTCTGCAAGCACAGTGAATGCTAGCATGGTATTTCACAAGTCATCCTATGTTGCCCATATTATTGTCCTCAGTGGCATGGAATTCCAGTAAGGTCAGGTTGTTTTTACATAGCTAAAATAAGAGTAGAGTTCTGGTGTACAAGACTTCTCCAAAAATTTTTTACATAAAAGTAAAGGGTAAAACAGAAGACAAGGTAAGATTCCATCTCATATTACTCAATGGTGAAATCAGCTTTGTTCTGTGTTTGAGACATTTTACTTCAGGCATAAATTGTAGTTTTCCAGATTAGGTGGGAATAGCAAAAATAACAACTTTTTAAAGTTGCATAACTCCAGAGGAAAAAAAAAAAGTACATTTAGAGGACTCAATGTGATGAACTTCACAGATATGAATATTAGTTTATACCTACATGAAATATTTAATATGTTTGGAAAATGCTCATGGCAGTTCCATGTGGCAATTCTAGCCCTTTTACGTGTTTCAGTAGAGGCTCCAACTAAGTCTGGAATTTATGTGGGTATTAAATTAATTTCAGAGCAAAACAGTTTGTTTTCTATTTGCTGAAATCTAAGTTAGTCATAACTTAGTAGGAACAGAAGTCCTCAGTGCCTGGCTTTAATGCCTCCCAGTTATTTGGTTCATACCAAGTCTATCCCAGGTGTGCTTTTGGATACCTCCTCTGTTCATGAATAGGACAGTTCACACAGGTTGGTGTGAGCTTAGGGTTTTCTCTATGCCTGTCTAATATCTGAAATTCCAAGATTTTAAGACAGGAGGGATGTTTATAATTGTTTACTCATCTCCTGCCCAGAAGCCTTGTGAACTAAATCTTCCTTCAGACAGGGCTTGTGTTTGTACTTAATCAGTAGTTTTCTACTTCTTTGGATATATGAATCCTAAAAAAAAAAAGTCATATGAAAGTGCCAAGCCCAAGAGAGTACTAGCAGGCTGTTGTTTTATAATTGTCCTTTGTAGACCATTGCAAATAGTCCACTGGTCTGCAGGGATCATGGACAAGAGAGCAAGCCATTAAGCTGTGTTTTCCAACAGGTTGTAAAACCATGACATGGAATCAAACATGATTTTAACATGCTGAAAGCGAATGTGAGTGTACATATGCAAACCCATATGCTCGTAAGTCAAAAGGTATCAGAGGCACTAATGCTGATCCTCTTACGTCTGCAGAGTAGTGCCTCCACCCATGAGCCATTGATATCAGTATTATTTACAAACCAGTTAGTTTGATCGTGGAGAAGGAAAACAGTCACTGCGTGCAGGTCATCAAAAGTTCTCAGAAAATATTTCAGGTAAACATGGCATTCTTTGCTGGTGATGAGCTATCTGATAGGAAATTTTGTTGGTGATTTGTTAACTTTGTTTGAAGTCAGCAGCAGAATGTATCTTCATGTCCCCTTCAAAAACATGGTTCAGGAATAGTGCACTATAATTAGAGTACAAATTGTGTGTTTGACAGTGTGTTCATTGCGGTGAGCAGTCCCCCCCTCTGGGGAACTTCTGAGCTGCAACTAAATAGTGGAGTCTTCCATACATACAGTCATGAGCAGCAAATTTACTGTGTCTTTCTGTTGTATCTTTAACAAAAGGTGTTCCCTCTTCTATCAGAAGCAAAATGATTACTTGAGTAAATGAAGCAAAACCACCTGGTAGATTTATCAGCAGCACTTTTCCTTTCAGAGGGCTGACTTCTGCCTGCAGAGTCCTCCAGGGTGTTCTGTCTTGTGCAATTGTTCATAAACCCTTAAGATAGAAGAACTGAAGTAATGCTCCACAGCTTTTCTGATAAGCTTTAAAATTCACTGATAGTATTAATGTGTTAACTTTCCAAACCCAAAGAAATAATGCATATAAAAATTGCACAGAGAATGCATACACACAGACAACAACAATGCCATGTTTCAGCAGAGAGAACATTCTTCTGTAAGGGTCTTTTTAACAAAGATTTTTTTTGCCATTTCCAACAAAACCTAAAGCTAATGTTGAGAAATATGATGCTGCCCATTAGTCTTGGTCAATACAGTAACTCCTGATAAGAGAGAAGTACCCAGAGCTGAGGTTCTCTTTCCCTTTCCCCACCTTTACTTTTGTGCAGGTCTACTGAAGCCATCTTTTAAAAGCTGTCAGGTCAGCATTGCAGAGCTGAACCTGACTGTCCTTGCCCTGTGCAGGGCTGGAATCAGTCATCCTTGTTAGTAATGATCTTATTGGTTCTGCTTTTCTTTTTTTAAGCTTACCTTTTCTATTTTGCAAATCTCCAACCATCTCTACTTATGCACCTTCCTGTCTGGCTCACAGCTCTTCAAGAGCTTTAGCACTGCATTCCTCAGAGCTGAAGTTAGATTTTGTCTGATTTTACTTGTCTTTTGTCACCTGTGTCATGGATACTTTTTTCTCCTGACCTTCCTTGGTTTCATCGGAACTGGTTAAGCTTTATATTTGTTTTCCTTCTGATAGAAAAGATTTTGCTGAGTGATTTTACTTTTTAATGAAACAAGTTACATATAGTCAAACCCAAGAGCTGGTTGTTTACATTGAGTTTCTTTCAAATTTGTTAACTTCATCCTCTTCCTTCCCTCAAATCCCATTATACAAATGACAAGAGTAGTGCACGGATGCTCCTGTTACAGAACTTGGTACAGGAATCCTGCCTTGTACTCAATTAAATAAACAAACCTATCACCTCCTTCCACTGTTGAAGTTTGCCGCTGCTTGATTTATAAAGTAGGATGCTGTATCTCGTTTCTTTCCTTTAGTTGCTTCCTTTATTTCAGCTTCAGAAACTGAAGTTTCTTGCTGTTGGGAGTGCTTAAGAATACCAGTAAAACCAGTAAGTCTTCTTGTAGAAGAAAGAATGTGGCTGGGCTGTCAAGGCACCATTGACCTCCAGCATCAAATCCTCTTTCTCCCTCTCTCAACAAAAAGGTTTTATAACAAAGCTTCCTCAGGCAAGAGGATCTGCTCCAGAAGACTTGCAGTAGAAATTTTCTTACTTTAGCAAATACATTTCTTTAAACTACTCCACTGAGATAAATCTAAGGAAAACCCTGTATCAACAGTCCAGTAATTGTCTGCATCTAAATATGTTTCAGGCTCTGTACTGAAGATGACACCTCCCCAGAGGATCTTTCTTTAGTTCTTCCTAAATGTCTTTCTGTGTTATAGACTTTTTTTTTGTCACTGCCTGATGTAGGAAACCTAGATTTTTGCTCTAATAGCTTTCTAAGAGTCAGCTCTTTTTTTTTTTTTTTTTTTTCACAGACATCTGAACTTCTTATGTGAGTCATAAAAAGCAATTATTTACATAGGTGTAACTCGGTGAATGTTTCTCTCTGTCCCTGAACAGATTGCACAGAAAAATTACCCCCCAAATTATGGTATGAAAAATCTGTGGTGTACTTCCTGAAGAACTGGTCAAGTATTGCTTCAGTGTAATCCGCTAAACTTTCTGCTGGATGTCTTAATCCTCTAAACGAGTATTACTCTCATTCTCGGTAATGTACTTTGGGAAACCATCCAACAGTCAGTGACAGTGCTTCCTTTTCCTTCTCCCACCAGGAGGCAGGTCAGAGGTTTTACTGTCACTTGTTTTTTTGATGGGAGGGAAACTGCTGCTGGGAACACCTGGGGAAAAAAAAAAACAAACCACAAACCAAGCTGCTGTTGTATTTATCTTTGGATGGAGGGAGTGAAAGGGACTGGTCAGTGTTTGTTTTTGATTTGGTAGACAGTGGGTTCCCGGTTTTGCTCCTATTTCTTGGAAGCTTTGTCTCATACAATCACAAAACTGCCTACTGAGCAATAGTTTTGTTCTTCCTCTGGAGTATAACTACGTTGGAAAGGTCCAGTTGGAGCACAGAGTGAGCACAGGGCAAGGAACTGCAAATCTGACATCTGCCTCAGGCCGCTCAGAGATCTGCTCAGAGCAGTCTGAAGGGAATGATACCGTGGTCCACACCTAGCTGCTGCACTGTGCTCAGCTGGGAGTTCTCCAACACCAGTTAATGAGAACGGTGCTTCACCAGCCCTGGTGCTGGGAAAGCAGAACCCATTCTGATCAGACTGGGCGTGTTTCATAGATGATCCCCAGATAAGCAGGGACATTTCTTTCCAACTACAGCTAGGTGCAAGTCAAAGAAGGTCCCATGGGTGTTTCTTAGTTGAGCAGACTTAGGGGAGGTGCCTTTAAAGGAAGGACTCTCCGACTTAAGAGGAAAGTCGCCTGCATTTTTCTCACTGTTTCATTACAGTGGAGACGTAATTATGCCTTGGCACTCTCAGTGCATGCCACGCCAAACTGTACCACAGTCGTAAGACATGACGTCAGATGCAGCCTGTGTGGGTGGGCTACAGTCTGGTGGAGGCAGGCTGTAGGGTTTTAACTTTCCTGAAGTGCAGGGCTAGAGGGTAGTCTAAGAGGGATGGTCCTGAGGGGGGTTGAATATGGTCACATAGGAGCCTGGGAAGAAGGAATTTTCAGTCTCACATTTACTTTCTGCTTCAGCAGTGTCATGGTTTAACTGCAGCCCCACACAGCCGCTCGCTCTCTCCCTCCTGGCAGGATGTGGAAGAGAAAGTGAGTGAGAAAACTTATGTGTTGAGGTAAAGACAGTTTAATAAGTAAAGCAAAAGCCGCACACACAAGGAATTTATTCACCACTTCCCATCAGAAGGCAGGTGCTTAGCCATCCCCAGGAAAGCAGGGCTTCAATGCTGGTAATGGTTACCTGGGGAGACAAATGCCATCACTCTGAATGTTCCCCCCTTCCAGCTTCTTCTGCCAGCTTTATATGCTAAGCATGATGTCATATGGTATGAAATGACCATTTGATCAGTTGGGGTCAGCTGTCCTGTCTGTGTGTCCTCACAAATTCTTGTGCACCCTCAGCCTACTCACTGGTGGCGTGGTGTGAGAAGCAAAAGAGGTCTTGACTTAGTATAAAACTACCTAGCAACAACTGAAACCATCAGTGTGTTACCAATTTTATTCTCATACTAAATGCAAAACCTAACCCCATACTAGCTACTGTGAAGAAAATTAACTCCATCCTAGCTGAAACCAGGACAAGAAGCAGCACCTTTATCTTGAGGTAAAGTCCTCCTTCCGTTTCTCCACCCTTTGTGAGGTCACTGTAGCTGAGGAATGTGTACATGAGTTTTGGGAGGGAGAAAACCACCCTCTCCCACGCCCAAATAAAACCCTTAGAGCCTACACTGTCCTAAGACTTAATAGCATGTCACCTGCTGGTATCATGATAATTTACTGAAAGGTTAAACAGTATCTTCTGTCGCTAGTGTTCCTTCCTAGTCTGGGTCTGCTATAAGCTTCTGAGAGGCTACCAAGTTCAACCTTATTATCTCAAAGGGCTGCAGAGTCCATGGACATTCCCCTAGTATGTGATCTTCATATTTTTATGCCCAGTGTGATCCTTGAGCAAGCATCGAGGAGCAAGCTGGCAGCTGGTCAAGCTTTGCTTATAGACAGTGTTCTGCAAACATGTGCCAGCATCCCACAGCAGATTGAGTATCTTCTCCCAGTCTGGGCCTGAAATTACAGATTCCAGGGCAGTTTGCCTGGTGGACGAGAGGAGGAGGGAGGCTAAGGAGCTGTAGCTTTTGATCATACAGTGGAGATCATCTGTCTCTTTTCTCACTGAACTCACATTCTGAAAAGAATATAGCAGGAGGTCTGGACTCTGCTTGTGTTGAGGGACATCAGGTATCGGGACTGAGGAACATGCACATTTATATATACAGCTTTTTGGAAAAATCACTCAATCTTTAATTTTGTACTAGTCCTACTGATAAACAGGTGCAAGGTCTTGAGTTGCTTTGCACTACAAAGTGCTGTGCAAAGATAATCTTAGGTTAAATGCATAACTTAGTATTTATCCCAGTTTTTATAGGAGGAAACAAAGTTGAAATTGCCCTCTCAAGCCGTGTGTCAGCATTCCAGGCATATCCCAGCCTCCCACAGGCTCCCTGACAGCTGTGGGTGAGAGAGAAGAGGGAAGCTGGTCAGCAGTGAGCCTGTGTCAGACTCAGGGTAGATGTTCATAGTTTCAAGTTCCCTGTTCTGCCTGACAAGCTATACGATCTCTGCTTTAAAATTTGTAAGAATGAATATAAGCCATAAGAAAGTAAAATTAAGCCAGCAATTGCATTTCTCTCACTTACTTTTACAATGTAATAAAAAAGGAAAATTTGTCTGTCTAGAAATTCTGAATTTTTTTTAGTTTACTATAATAAACCTTTTTTTTTCTGATAGATTTTACTTCTAAAAGATCAAAACAATCTAGTTAAATTTTTTCTACTAGACCAAGGCATTTCATAACTTTATCACTGCAGCAATGTTAAACCCAAGATTTTTCATTCTATTGAACTGAAAAGAACATTAAAATTGAATTCATTGAAGTTGAAACAAAATATTTCTGCAGAGAACAGATACAAAATCAATTCCAAGGACTCATTACACAACTCTACCAAGTTACTGCACTTTTGTAAAATTGTTTTGTGGATAAATTTTCATCCAGTTCTAACAGCAATTGCAGGAATGAAACTGGTGGGCTTTTTCCATCATTCCTAAGTCTCTAAGGCAAATAATTTTTATAAGAATATAGAATTAGGGGCATCTTGTAATGAGAAGTGATGCAGCTTTTCATAGCAACGTGGTAAATACAAACATTAAATTGTGAAGTGAGTAGAACATTTAGTTCAGAGGATTTAGTTTGGCAACTGCCAATTATTTTTAGAGCAGTTTCTGAATTCACTCTCTTGAAACTACCATAGGCATGGCGTTACTGGGAGCTGTCCATGACCTTATGGGAAGGGCAGATGATTGGTTTCTCTGCAGCAGTCATCCTCTGCCTTGGATCCAGTCATGCACCTGTAGGGCAAGAGTGACTGTTTTGGTATTACCTGTGGGAACACTCAGACTGTCTTTTCCTGTAGGTGATGAAATCCTGACCCTGCAGTGCCAGTTCTGTTTGCAGCTTTCTGGTGTGTGCTTTTGTTTGTCGTTCCCTGGCCTTTATGTCATTTTGACTGAATCAGGTCAGGTTATTACTACACTGGGGAATTCCAGTTCTCAAGAGAATAAATGATTCTGACATGACAGTTATTTCTAGTCTTTTCCCCATTTCTTTCCTGAAACTCTCACTTTATGCTCTCCTTGACTCTGGCATTCATTCTGTGATTATCCGTGATCTTTAAAAGTGTTTCCTTGACGAAAGTGAAGCCGAGTTCTCCTTACCAGTTCAGTAACAATTTCTTCAGTTAATGCAGCACTTTAAACAACTAATGATTATCAGTTTTGTTTTAAGCCGCTTTCTGCCCATGACTGCGTATGTGGCTTCATGTAAAATCCTTGATCAAATATGATTCCCTAATAAATTTCTAATCTAATAAATATATTCTACGAATGGACACAGTATTTTACCTAAGCGAGATTGAAACTCAGCCCCAAACTCTGGGTTGTAGTTCAGAGCTCTTGTCCAGTGGCTCCACTTCTGAATTTGACCTCCTTTCCTAGCTGTTGTTCAGATAAACTGGCCTTCCTATAACATTTCAACCCTTCAGAGAATAAGAGAGCTTATATTCTTTCCTCTTTATGGAGTCCAAATAACAGCTTTTAAATTCAATGAATCCAGACTTTTATTGGAGTGCTTTCAAGATGAAAAGGGAGTATTGTACATAAGCAATCACAAATTCTGTACTCAGTAAACTTTGGAACACTAGTGGATTTATTTTTTTATGTGTTATTTGACTTGGGAAATCTATACAGATAGCCTTTCAGAGGATGTTCAAAGTACAGAAATACTGTTGTATTAATAATAAGTAAAAAAATGTCTTCACAACATACTCCACCATCTTTAGATGAAGAGCAAGTACTCAACAGCAAAGTACACTTCAGCCTGAGAGATGAAATATGGACAGACTTCACTTTAATCAGCCACCAAAAGATCTATATGTATGCAAGACCTACACAGAAGTGTGGACATTGCATCACAGGAAAGAAGGGTTTTTCATTAGTGGTTTGCACAATATGTAAGAGTTTTCACGGATTATAAGTCATTGATTGAACAAATTGTTCATTGTGTAATGAGAATGTTCAGTTCCATTTCCTAGTTTAGCTCTCTGTACCTGCAGCAAAAGTGAAATACAGTTTTGAAGTTTTAATGAATCTAAAGAACTTTCATCTGTCTTATAAATAATAGGATTTACAAATAGTATGAAGCAGTACCTTTGCATTAGAACAAGATATTAAAATTGAACTTACTAGGAGCAGTTGGAGCCTTTAACCATTAAGCTGATTGTGCAGCTAGATTCTGGGTCCATAGTGAGTGAGTTGTACGTGGCTAAAGGGACTGATCTCCATGTACCTCCTGATAGGGCCAGGATCTTCTATGTCAGAGGTTTATTTCTGTTGGTGTTGCAGTCAGATATCATCCCAGTCAGAAAGCCTATACCTTGAGAATACTATGAAATAAAGTTTGGGAGGGTTATAAATAACAATGCGCTTAATGACTAAATAAACTTGATGGCAATGAAAACTTCCTGATTATGAACACTGTAGCAGCTTATTCAAGACATTTCCTTTTGTGCACTCATTCTACTCTCAGCAGCACGTTTATGTGTGTCTGTGGCCTCATATGATTTTTGTGGTATTTCAAACTGTCTTTTTATTCCATTGCTATCACCATTTAAGTTCAAGTAATGCTTTCCCTCCTATATGTACATACAGTACAAAAATCAATGTCAGGAACAGAAATGGAACTAAAAGAGCAAACAATTTAACTCCTGTAACTGATGTGGCTACATTTATTAAGACTGAGATGTGTACCAACCTTGACCTGAATGCCACAGTGATGGTGATGAAAAACAGTACAAGAATGGGTGCCACTCCCACATGAGCTGATGCTGAGCACTGCCAGATGATCCTATAGCCTCTCTATTTCTGTGGCAAATCTGCTCCTGCTGTCCTTGTTTCTTTAGCAGCACAAACACAAATATATTTTATTTCCTTACAAGAATGTCTTTTGTTTCATCAACATCAGTGTCACCACAGAGGTGTCAGAGAATACAGGAATTGATGTGCATTATATATGCAAAACATTTATGTTCTTTCAAAGTCCTTATATCCTTAGATGATAATTGGACTACAGCTCTTGTGAGTGCAAACTTCCTTCCTATAAGTTCAAGATACATTCCACTAAAAAAAAAATAATTAAAAAAAATATTACTGGCTAATTTAAGAACTCAGCAGGATCCGGGAGTAAGGCACTTCAGTGGTTGTACAGTACCTTCCTTTTTTGAAGTGTTTTACAACACTAAGTGTCTTCTCCTGGATTTCACTCCCCTTCTACCAATTGAACCACCACTCTTGACTGAATGTCTGCTCTTCCTCAAATCAGCTTTCTTGTGTTGGTCTATTTCTCAGCATCTGTCTGCCTTTAATCAGCATGCCCAGGAAGCTCTTAGGAACCAGGACCATCTGGCACATGGGCTGAGTCTCTTAGAGCACCATTAGCATACCAATCAAATAGCAATAAAATAAAAAGGTGAAATCCTACCCATACTTTCTTATATCTAAAGTCTTCTAATAACCTGCATGAATTAGTGACAAATACATGGGCAGGAAATGCATATGAAGAACAAGATAGGGAAGCCTTCTGTTGGATGGATGTCACATGGAGAGAGCTACTGCAGGAGAGGGTCCTGTGTGTACTTTTCCCCAAGTATTACATGTTTGCTGCATATGAAAGTGTAATAAATGAGCCTTGCATTTCTCTGGCAAGGGAAGTATGGCTTGGATCTCTCATGTTACTGTAAATATCTGTTACCTAACATTGTTCTGATTTTGATACTTTGGAAAATGATGATTTGTATTTCAAAGTTTCTTGCACCTCACATAATCATGACCTTGTGGTCCCTTTTTCTTCCAGAGATTCTAGACACGGCCATGTGCTCTGTCTGGTGTGAAGAGCATTTAGCTACATGTTTACACACTCTGGTTGTCGTATCATGATATGGTTGGGTATTTTAGGTCAGTATTGTAGGCACTGCAGAAACACATGCATGGAAAAGTTTTTATCTATGAAAATAAAGGGATCTGTAGGGAAAGGTACAACTGCTCCATGGCCAAGATAACAGAGTGTTTTGTGCCAGATATTCAATTTACTCTACCATATAGCAACTTCTCAGCTCTCTCAGGCAGCAGTTGCTGTCCAGTCCAGGTCGTGTGCACTCACTGCCAAGGAGTCCAGGTCTAAGCAGACTGTAAATAAGAAATGATAGCTTCAGTGTTGTTTGTATTGCAAATCATGTAAATTCCATGACCTTTACTGTTTGGTATGATTTTGAACGTGTTATTTTTCAATACACAGCCTTTCTCTAGCAATGGTAGGTAAGATAACATTGGAGGACAGTTACTTACAAAAAGAAACAGATTTTAATTGTGGTAAATCATAGGGCCAGATTAAGTCATAGGAAGGACAGTAAGAGAAGGAGAGACAAAAATGAAAACAAAAAATGGTTGAACCCTGGTGCTGGCATCTATGGAAGATCATTGCAGGTCTTTAAGGCAGTGCTGGGTAGGAAGAGAAAGCTCCTGGAGGGAGAGTAAGGAGAGATTTCTTTGCAGCTGTAGGACATAATTCCCTGTGTTAATCAATACAGGATCTTCCTCTTATTTGAACAGAAGGAAATTGCAGGAAAGATAGACCCAAGATCTGTTTAAGTACCCTAGTCTGTGTGTGTGTGTGGTTTCCATAAAGGCACAGGATTTTCTAGGCTGGTGGAAAGCTAGTGAGTTTGATACTTCTATATCTTCAATCTTAATAAAATGCCAGCCAGATCCTGTTGGGAAAAAACCCCAACAAACAGCTATTTCTCACAGATCTTTCAGCATGTTCCTGTTGACTCTGGAGACATTTCACTTCAGGCAGCTGGGAATTTTTACAAGAATATACTGCAGTTTGGAGTTTGAAAGACAGAGCTGCAGAAAGATAATTAAGTTGTTAAAGATGCTCATAATGTTGTCAAAATTTTATTCATACTGTGGGATTGACTGCTTAGATTCTTCTGAGCAGAATCCAAACCGGAAAATGATTGATTTTGAGTCTTGTTTTCAGACTTGGAATGCTTGATATGAGCTTCCAATTACACAAAGTTGAATCTAATTCTCAGCACTCTAATCTCTCTTTGACCCAAATTTAGGCATGAACTTTTTGCCCATTTTTGAAGAAAAATTCAGCAAACAGTGAATAAATCTGAAGTACAGAGAGCTAGAAACAGGTTTGTACTAAATTGCTAAATACATACAGAATGAGCTGTGAGAGACGTGTACGATTTCACCTTTGTTACTACAACCAAAGCCAGCTAAGAAAAAAAAATCACCTCAGATAAAGCAAGACATAGACTGACTACGCTAGGTCAATACTTTTGGAGTGGTAGAAGTATTATTAATGAACATGACAGATGAAGCAATAACTTAAGACATGCTACAAATTAGAAGCAGATGCTCATACCAGCTTGCCACAGGATGTTACCAGATAAAAATAGAGTTTAAGTCTAGTAAAGGCAAGGCTGATGTTGTAGGGTTTTTAACTTCATCATTAGAAGGAAGTATGAAATTATTTAACATCAGAAGTGACCAATGAACAAGAACAGTTATTATGGGCTTGCTCCGACAGCAACCAGGATAGCCAAAGACATTTTCTTGTGGAAATGTCATCTCAAAATTCAGTGGAGAATTTAGTTTTTCAGTTTTCCACACAGGAGACCTGTAAAAAGTTTTCATTGCCAATTGAAGTAGCATTGCTATTGATTTTGATTTCTTTTGTCTTTTTGCTTTTGAATGAGGATTTTTAGCTTTAAAAAAAAAAAAGAATTTCAGTGTTCAAAGTCTTTCAGTGTTCTTGGTTGCTCATTTGTTTGTTTTGTGGTTTGGGGTTTTTTTTGTTTGTTTGTTGTTGTGTTTGTTTGTTTGTGGGTTTTTTGAGGGGAGGGGGTTGGGGTTTTTTTGTTTAGTTGGTGTTGTGTTTTTTTGGTTTGGCTTGGTTTTTCCTAAACAAATGTCCAATATTTTTGCCTTAGAAAAAGGGACTTGGAAATTCTTTATGTGTCCAAGATCAGCAGCAGTACAGAATGGTACAAAGTGGTACAGTACAGCCCTCTTCACAGTCCCTGTCACCCAGAGCTACAGCAGAAGCTTAAATAAGCAGAGAACTGAAGGGCTAAGAGCTGCCTCTTGGTCCATGTATGGGAACAGAGTTAATTCTTCTGAGTCCACCTTGTGCTTTTACTGGAAGGGAGATGTGTGATAAAAACTCTCAGTTATCAATACAGAACGTTCCTCCTTACTGAGCTTGAGTATGTCCTCTCTTGTAGTGTCAGACTCAATCTTGTTTTCAGCTTTTTGCTTCAAAGGATCGAGCCAGCCCTGTGCTATGCATGTGTGTTTCACAAGGCTCTGTTGACCTGACTGTGGTGTGATGTTACCTACTTTCTTGAACTTATCACTGGTTGGCCTTTACCCTATGACTGCTGCAGGTGGAATTACGCACTAATCCATTTATATCGTCTTCCTGCTCACAAGTCTGTGGGAGAAGAAGGTTTGATAAAGGCTTTGAGTAAACTCCTTTTGGGTAAAAGAAGGTTATCTTGGGTTATCTTAGTGTCTAAACTCCAGTCACTTCTATGTAAATAAATTACCTTCCTCAATGCCAGGCCAAGTAACTTTAAGGAAAGTTTAAAAAATAAACCTCACACCTTCAAAACAAATTGGCCAGGAAACAAAAACAGAGACAAACAATTGATAGTATCTGGGAGTTACCTCTTTACACAGGTATTAAAGCCACCTACATTTCCACCTGCCATGGCTTTGCAGCATGATAACTGGTTCTAAGAATATGTGAGCAGAGAGAAGCAAAGTGGGGACACAACAGGAGGTGCAGCTGCATGCATTTAATGCCTCCCTATGGGGGATCTCCCCTGTTACATGGGCTGGTGAGCATGAACAACTAGAGCTTGTGACATGGTGAAACGGACATTTTTAACTAGGTTTCCCTGCTCCTCCATCCCTTCCTTTTCTGAGTATTTTAACTCATGAGAACTGCAGTCTATGTAGAGGTGATAGCCATAGCTGGTGGGTCAACAAGATCACAGGGGGATGTACTGGGTTTCAGAGGAGAGGCATGGTTGAGCAAGGACAGGGAGTGCATTTGGGATGCTGGATGCCACCATTCTCCTGCCATTTCCTCCCACCTGACAGCATGAAGCTGGGAGCAGTATAAAGCCTGATGTGCCCAAATAAAATCACAGCTGTGGAGGATCACAGTTATTGATACTGACTGTCACGGTATTATGCATCTGGATAAACTGTTCAGCACACTACTAGAAAACTCCATAATAATGCTGGGTGAGCAGCTGGCTGATGGGTCAGGCTCAAAGGGTTACAGTAAATGGGGTCACATCAGTTTGGTGACCAGTCACCAGTGGGGCTCCCCAAGGCTCAATTTTAGGGCCAGTGTTCTTTATAAATGCTCTGGATGTTTTTTTATAAATGCTCTGGATGCAGGAATTCAAATTAGGAGGAGCTGTGGACTCCCTTGAGAGTAGAGGGGCCTTACAAAGAGATCTGCATAGACTAGAGAACTGGGCAGTCACCAACTGTATGAAATTTAACAAGAGCAAGAGCTGGGTTCTCCACCTAGGGTGGGCTAATCCTGGTTATGTGTACAGATTGGGGGATGAGAGGCTGGAGAGCAGTTCTGCAAAATGAGATCTGGGGGGGTTGTGTTGATGGCAAGTTGAAAATGAGTCAACAGTATGCCCTAGCAGCCAAAAGGGCAACCATGTCCTGGGATGCATGAAGCACATCATAGCTAGCCAGCTGATGGAGGTGATTGTCCCACTCTGCACTGCTTGGGTGCAGCCCCACCCATGTGCAGTTTTGGGTGCCTTGTTATAAGAAGGAAATCAAACTACTAAGAGTGCGCCCAGACAAGGGCAACCAAGACAGTGAAAGGCCTTGACGGCAAGACTTACGAGGAGTGGTTGAGGTCACTTGCTTTGTTCATCTTGGAGAAGAGAACACTGAGCGAGGACCTCATCGCAGTCTACAACTATCTCAAGGAGGGCAGTGGAGAAGGAGCTGCTGATCTCCTCTCTCTGGTGACCAGAAATAGGACACAATAAAATGGAATGAAACTGCATCAGGGGAAGTTCAGATTGGGCATTATGAAAAGGTTCTTCACTGAGAGGGTGGTCAATCCCAGGAATAGAATCCCCAGGGAAGTGATCACAATGGTAAGCCTGTCAGAGTTCAAGGAGCGTCTGGTTGATGCTCTTAGTCATATGGTTTAGTTTTAGGACTTGGATTTGATGAACCTTATGGGTCCCTTCCAACTTGAAGTAGTCTATGATATTCATTTAGCTCAGCATGGACTTTCATGGAAGGAGGCTTTTGAGTTCTTCTGTGTTCAGGACTTGCTGTCAGAGGAATACAATTATTTGAAAAAACAAGGAAAAGATATTAGCCTCCCAATTTACACCAAAAAAATTAACTTAGCTTGGCAATCTTTAAAGCAATTAGCAAAGCTTCATAGGGTCTATTTAGTAGGTTTTGTGAAAATATATGTATAATTAAATGTAACCTAAACTAGTCTCTAGTAACTTCCATGGGGACCTGCTGCATCCCGTTTGGGGAAAAAAAAAAAAAAACAACAGAATTTTACGTAGCATTTTGGAATCCCTGTCTCCATCTGGTCTACTGCTCTCTTTGTTCCTACAGAAATCTTTTTATCTGAATGTAGCTGTAAATAAAAACAGAATGGCTTTTACACCTGTTAGGCATCATACCTGACAGAAGATGGTGTCCTTTTAAAAAGGAATTAGAACAAGTCTGACATTTCCCTCCTGGTGTAAATAGTCTTAGCCACATAAAGCATACTAGGCACATCAATACTAAATTACTTGAGGTTTTTTAGAACAGAAGCTAAGGAACAGGATTTAATAGGAGAAAATAAAATGCTAAGAGAAGGAAATTGATTATTTTTTCTCATTTTGAACAAATACAAGAATTAAATGAACACATTCTCTTACATAAGCTATATACACCCTCTGACTACTAGCTATGGCCAACTATCAGTACATTGCTATCCTCTAAAAAGAGAAAGGAAAATGTTTATTTAAAAAGAAGGCTTTCTTCACCAAGTGAGACTCTACCTCTGATTGTATCCAAGTGTTTTGCCATAAAAAGAACTGAAGGGGGACAGGAAGAATAAAATATATTTTAAAAAGGTGTTTTGCTCTAGATTGCTCCACATTATTTTTAGACTGTAATGGCATTTTATCCAGATGCTGACTTTTGTTCATAGACACATCCAAACTGCCTGTGTGGGACTTTGTTCCAATGCCAGAATGCTGCTATTGAGTAAACAGCCTTATTCTCAACTACCTTTGAAAGAACCCCTCACTAGAGCAAAGAGTCGTCATTCCCAACACTGAAGGGTTGCCATGTGCAGGTGCCTCTTTGGCAAGAGGGCACACTTAGCAAGCTCCCTTGCAAGGTGTTTCAAGTTTGATGCCCAAGAAAGAAGATAACAGAGACTGCTCAATTTTGGAAACTTGGTGTAGGAGGATGACTGGTCCTGTCACCAGGAAAAGCAGACTGATGGGTTTCAGTACTGTTAACACAGCTTACTGTAAACATGAGTAATCCTTCCATAGAAAATAGTTGTCATGGAGCCTCTGGAAGAGGAAGAAGTTGGTATTTTTAGAAATGGCTTGGAGGTCATCTGAGTGTCTTTGACCTGTGTGACTGACACAGGCTCCAAGGCTCATGCTCACCTCAGCTTTGCATGTACACAAGCTAAGCTTGGCATCTCATTAGAGGGGTGAGGAATGGAGGTAGTGTTAGTCAAATAAAAAAGTTATGCTTGTTATCCCTCTTCCACAATTAAGCTTGAACTTTGTCTCTTTCTCACCATTCTGCTCTGAAATTGGAATTTCTGTTGTGATTGCATATGGCTTAGGTTTTGTGTATGTTGGTTAAATGGTGTCTGGGTTACATATATGTTGGTCCAAACTGGAAGAAACAGGAGCAGATGTACAAGGAATTGATCAAAGAGGGGAAAGGAAATAACCAGCACACAAACAAACACAGCTTATCAACTGCATCTGCAAATTCTTCTTCACTCGTGACACAAAATAAGTATGGTCAAAAACCTTAGAGGTTGGCAGATTTCAATAAAGGTGAGAAATTAGGTATTGTGATATCACAAAAGAGCTTTCGGAATATGTTTGAATCTAACGAGGATGGATACAGCAGATTGACTTAGAGTTGCGGAGGGACATCTGCAGGAATTGGATGACATCACTGAACTTTATTATTTCATAATTGTGAGGTTTCATAACATCATCATAACATTTGTGTAGGTGGTGGACCCATCATATTATCTAGGCATGAGATAGACAGCAGTGACTCTGGAGCTTGGAGTTGCTGTGATTTGTTTTAGTATCTCTTGTCAAATCTTCAGTTTCCTATGTCATTTTAAATGTCATCTTAGCAGAAGAATTTTATCAGAGGAAAATTATCTTATATTTTCCTGGCATTAATCTGGCAAGAATTTGTGTTTCACAGACATGAGGAGATGACTGAGGTACTGCTTTCTACATCCTGAGCCTGTGAAGTGTCAAACTGCATTTCCAGGATTCAAAAACATTATTATCTTTTCTATGCCTTTTCCTGTTTAATCGCTTCTCTATGGCTGACAAAGCCTTGTTTTAATTTTTTTTACATAACATGAAATTATTTTAGAGTGTTAGAAGCTTTTGGTTGTTCTATTTCACTATTGTTTCTTTCTTTCATTTACGGCAGTTTTGCTTTGGAGTTGATTTTTTAAGCACTGACATTTTTTTCCGAATTTCTCTTTTTAAGGAACCTCACTTGTATTACAACCTTTATTCATTAAAGTGGGTCTCAGGGCTTTCAGGAGAAATGTTTGTTGTAACAATATTAAAAGAGGTAACTTCTGTCTGCCTCTGTTCAGACTGAGATGAGGATAAGCTCTTTGCTAGTTTTTAAAGGAAAAACCAGTTTCGGAAGAAGGGCCAGATAAAGCAAGACCTGAGTCCTTGCTTCAGCCTAGGTCTCCATCCTCTCCAGTGGTATAACAATATTGTAGCTGCAGAGGTTTACTTCATTTCATATGAAAAAGCAAAAAGCCTATTCACCTCATAGGCAGGAGGGTGGACTAGAGGTACCTCGCAGCCTAAATTTTCTGTGATTCTAAATAGTGTATTTATCAGATTTGGGGCAGAATGAATACAAATTCTCATGTTAAGTTGAAAGAAAAAAAAAAGGTGATTACAATAAAATTTAAAAAATGTTTTTAAAAGAAAAGTTAGAAAATGATGTTGCAACGTATTCCCACTTTCTTGTTTTAATGCTTGAGGTTTTTGCTGCATTTGAGACTATTTAGTCTTTTGGAAAATCAGTTCTGATTAGTTTGCTGTTTAACAAAGGCATGTGTCCTACCTCCAGTGACTTACTCACAGACACTTTTCTCATTATAAAAAGACTAATATGATCTGATCTTCTGCAAATACAGTTTCGCTTGTTTTGTCTTCAGTGGGAAACTACCTTCAAACATTAACCAAAGAAACACCCTAACAAATAAGTGTAGTAAAGTGATAAAACTTCAGACTTACGGGTTCTGCTTTATTACTCTGCTAGCATCAACAGCTTTTCAAATGGCTGGAGAATGTGCCTCTTCTATATTGGCCCTCATGTAAACAGGGTACTTATATTGTCTTCAAAGGTTCCTTGTCCTCCCTGGTCTTTGTCCCTGCCTTCAGCTACCCATGTTCAAAGAAGCTTAATCCAAACTGGAAGGTATACAGAGAAGGGATGTCAGAGGAACTGAGATGTGACTAGAGGAATTTGGTTTATTTACCTTAGAAATACCAAAGACTGAGAGGAGATATGGTAAGTCTCAATAGACAAGGGCGAAAGGAAAGACTGGAGGAAAGAAGAGGAAGGAGCAATAGCAGCAAAGGAGGAAAAGAAAGCTAATTAAACACAAGTACGGTTGTTAAAAAACCCCATACATTTGATCTTCAGGTGTCAGATTGTGGAACAATGCTCTATTTGGTATATCAGGGAGAAAACCTTAACTGGTTAAATTGAGCTTTGATTGTTTTGAGAGGGGAATGGAATGACACTACTGTCCATAGTGTATTGGATTGCATGACCTATATTTGCTGTTCCCCAAATTCCTGCTTTGTGTCTTCTAACACCACTTTGTGTCTTCCAGCACTGCAGTTACTCTTCCTATTAAGGAAGATGATGATAAACCCTTCCAGATAATTCTAGATTCATTCTAGCAAATCTTTATAAAAAGTTTGCTTTTCTGACCCTGTAATAAAAATGCTTGATACCTTCTTTTTATAAAGAAGAAGATCCAAGCGCCAAGCTGGTAAATATCCATGCTGTTCTGGAGCAAAGCTAGCAAGGTAGTAATTTGCAGTCTGTTTTATTATTTGTGACCTTAGTGTGCCTGCAAAACCCCTGACCTTGTTCAGAGTGCCACATGGTGATTGTATTCTTGTGTTTGCAATCTTTATCTTTCTAAGTGAAAGGCCTAAAACAGATGTCCATGTGATTAAATATTGTGCTTGAAATATTCAAACTAGTGGAGATGTTATCTGGCCTTGATTTAGGTAGATAAGGAAGGACCAGACCTCAATCTTTATAGAAACAGCCAGCAGCATAGCAGTAAATCTGTATGCCAGTGTGGCAGATTGAACTCTTCTCTAGGGTTCAGTTTCCATTCCACCATCCATGCCCACTTTATCCACCAATGCATGCCCATGGAGAAAGCATATTCATTGTCAAGTGAGCCAGTGAACACTGAAAAGTCTTAGGAAACAAGCAAGATGTATGAGAATCTACTAGAATTTCTGATTGAATTGGTATTACCAATAGTCTTTTAGTCATTGATGGGAAAATGGTTCTTTCACAACACCATCAACTTCCTTGTAATCTTGTTGAGGTTAACAAATGAGAACATTGATTTATCTAGTGTCTCAGCGCACACACACCCAGAATAAGCCCCAAGTGCTTGTAATTTGAATGCAAATACACATGGTTGTCTTCTCATCAGTTAAGCAAGTGGGTAAATGCAGTCCTCATTGTTTGGCTTTATTTTCCACTGTATTTCATACACCCGCCTCCAACATTCACTTAGCTAAGGATACTAATTAAAGAAGTTTGGACACAAAACTAATTTACCCTGTAAAGCCACACTATACATGGGCAAAAGACAAGAAATGGGAAGCATGGAAACATCTAAAAAAGGAAGGCAGCCACTATTAACCCCCTGTTGGAAGGACTCACATTCACATTTTACCTCTTTTACTACTAGTGCCTAGGTTAGTATCAGTGTTATCTTGATGCTGCACACATACCTGAAGCCCTTCCTCAGTGTCCCAGTATAGAAGGCAAACATTACTTACACCCTAGGAAGATTCAGATAATGCCTTGTTCTATTTCCATGTGCACATATCAGAATAGAAATGACCAAGTTATATGCTGAACAATTCCTTCTTTCTGGAATTACATTCCAACATCAAAGCTCCCTGGTTTTTTCAGGCAACAAATGAAAAATAACAGCAGAAGAATCCCTCACTCCAAGCAGAAAGCAAATTTTCATGTAACTAACAAAGCTCTTATGGGAGTGTCTCCTACTCACAGAATCTTATATAATCAAGACTACCATGTCTTCCTAAAACTGGATTTTTGCTGACACCACTAGAAACAATGCTTGTAAGGTTACTGTGTGGTTGGTATCTATCACTAGAATGGCCTAAATGAAATAATACCTTGAAGCATCTGTAGAATGAAGTTGCTACTTCTAACTTGCTAATGGCTTGAAGGGGGGAGTTGCCTTCACAAGCCTTTCACCCAGCTAAGGCTCTGGGCTGTTGCGGCCAGATACGCCTGTTCCTGATAGTGCTGGAGAAGAGGAGATGCTGCACTGTGAGGATGGCTTGCTCAGAAAGGCCTGAACTATAAGGAGAGAGCTTTGGGGCCTGGAAAGGAAAGTCAGGGGAGTAACCAGATTTGTGACAACCAGTGTGTGCATTGTGGGTATTAATTTAACTTATGGTGTTTCTAGTTAAAGTTTTGTTCCAATCAATTATGGATTATCTGAGGATTGGCCAACTTTCTTGCCTGCTTAAGGGGAATGCAAACACACTCACTGGCTTTAGAGAGGAAGAGGTCCCGTGGTGAGGAGGAAGGAAATTATGGGTTCTGGGAATCATGGGGTCCAGTCCTTGTGTCCACTGGACTTGACCCAGTTCTATGTCCTAGTTCATGTATTTTCTGCTAAACAGGTACTGTATAAAATACTTAAGCATCCTTATCTCTACTCTCCTCTTTGCAAATAGAGTGTAAAAAGACCAATTTCTGTTATAAAGTATTTCTAGACCTAGTGATGGAAAGAGCTGTAGAAGACCTAGATAGGAAGAATAATGATGCCTTTATCATTCATACTCTTTTAAATGCCTTTAAAAAAAAAATAAATCTGAAGTTATTCAGGTAAATAATTGTTGTTCTAGTGTACCTGTAACATTGTTTGCTTGGGGACATGGAGATATACTGTATTGCAGTAGATATTAATATATGAATCCTGCTTTTTCCTTTTAGACTTAGAATTGTGTTATTGTAACAAATGATTTTATAGTGTTATTACTTGATGTGGGGTTGCTTTTGCTTACATGAGAAGTTCCACTGACTTGGCTGAGCTATTTCTGAGAGTACTTGTTAAACTGCAGGAACAGATACCACACAAAGGAAAGCGTTGATAGAAGCATTTCCCTTCCTAAAATGTCTGGCATGTCTAACAGCTTGGCTTTTATCCTGTTGTGAAGGAGGACAATCACAAGGATAATTTTCTTAGAGATCACATAGCAGGACTGCATGTTAGTATATAAAATTACCTCAATGAAAGGTAGATGAGCTGAAAGGTCTTCTTTTTTGCTGTGTGGTAGTCAATGCCTGTATTTCAAACCCTTACTGTTAGTCAAAAACTTCTGAAGAATATGCATTCATGTTATCTTCTGTGAAATGCTGTTTGTGTGTAACTAGCAAGAAGGTATAGAATTAAAACCAAAAAACTTACCTTCCAACACCTGCCGGCTTTGCTGAAATCTGCAAATATTGGCACTTGATATAGGGAAGAATTTGAAAATTAAACTGTTAACAAGATTGATGAACTCAGTTCAGCATATTTGAAAATTAATACTGTACTTATTCCTAGGCTTCATTTTACTCAATTAAAAAATCACTCCTGGCCACACCTCTGAAACATTTCCTGATAGTCAAGTCATTACATTTCAATACCTATGCACTCCGTTCTTTAAGTTTTGATAATTGCACACTCCCAGGTTTTAGTTCTTCTGTACTTTATCTCTTTCCACTTATTAGTTGTATCTGTTGTTACGTCTTCCATGATATAATAACTGAGGTTTTGCAGCAACAGTGATTCAGTTGCTCAAAGACAAGTTGAGCGTGTTTGGAACATGCCTCTAGGATGGTCAGGGAGGGTGAAGGTGGACTGAGACATGCCTGATGAGTCTTGAACAGTTTTGGATGTCCATTTGGCATCAGACTGTTTTGGACAGGGAAAAACTGAGGTGCTCTGGACCATTGCTGCCATTAATTTTGTGGGTGGAGACTTGTGGCTCCCTTTTGAGTGGCTGGGACAAAAAAATCTTTTTCCAGAAGAGCAGTACTGTAGAGCCTTTCTGTTTCACTGGTGTATTTGAGTGAGTTTATTTCTGCCATATATATTTTTCCCACATGCATATGTCAAACTTCCCCATTACTAACTTGATTAGTGTGTATTATGTTAACTGCAGGTTGCATCCTGCTAAAAATACCTGAAGGCTAATTTGCCTTCCATGTAGTTTCAAGTCTCTGCCTGCAAGTACAAAAAAGGGGTTTTCCTAGAAGCATGACTTAGAAGACGTACGTATTTTGTATTTACAGCACTTTTGCAACTTTTCTGTTGTAAAGAGAGAAGTGAGTGAGATTTCAGCTGTCTTTTTTGGGTTATGATAGCAGACTATCCATAGAGGCAAGTAGCTCATCAGGAGTGACCTTGCTGCACTTCTTACCTTGGAGATGGTCACATAAATTAATCCAAACATGCTGAAGTTGGGGAAGAAATCTGATCAACCACCAATTGTTCCAGGAAGAAGGATGTATAACAGATACGTGTTATATATATATATACATGCTCATGTCCTTTTTCCATGAGCAAAATTTCACCCCTCACCCTGAAGGGATCAGCAGGGTTGGAAGCAGAGTCTGCCTCCTATCTCAGTTGTCTGAGTCACACGAAGTGCTGGATGGAGGCCATTAAAATCTAGGCAAGCCAGTATTGGCACAAGGTCTCGTAAGTAATTACTTGCCACTCTCTTTGTGTTTTGTTATAAACCCTAACAGTCTGCTCCCATAAGTACCTCTCTGAAACTGCAGATGGCCACTTCAGAAACAATTGCCTTTGTAATTTGGATTGTCTGTGCCCTTGACAATGCCATCATCACCTCTCCAACCTTGTCCCCTGAGAAGGAGGGCCACTTCTTCCTATGCCTTCCTTCTAGATACACTTTCACCTTGCTTACAGCTGGCACACAGTGAAATAATAAATTTTTCACCAGACAGAGAATGCTGCCTTGCTTTCATGGGTTACTTAACCTATGATTGTTTTGGGTTTTTTAAATTTATTTTTAAAAAAATTTTGTTAGTGGTAAAAAAGTTCGGTTTAGATCACCTGCAGTTCAATTCATCACCAAGGAAACTGGCTCTCTTGTTATCACTTGGTCTTTAAATCAAGGCTTATGCTTTCTTAAGCAGAAAGCACTAATTTAAATGTGAACTGTAGGGCTTGTTTCTGTTCATGAGTAGAGGAGAGAGTAATTTCTGGTGGTGCAGGAGCCAACAGCCTAAATTTTCTGCCTTGCTTCATCTGTCAGATTATAGAAGTCCCTTCTGACTTTCTGCTCCTCTCTTCTAAAGAGTGCAATGTGGCTGTGGGGTTCTGGATGAAGGTAATCACATGTTGTTGAGAGATGGTGAGATGGTTTAGATGATATTCCTCCAATCCTGAAGGCCAACATGGTGTGGTGGTTTTGTCTGTTTTGGGTTTGTTTGTTTGTTTGTTTGTTTGTTTGTTTGGGTTGTTTGTGGGGTGGGTTTTTTTTCTTTATGGTTGCTTGATTTACTGCCATTTGGTTATTTCATGTTTGTAGCTGTAGGGAAGATGCTGTGCTGGTGCTGGAAAAAAAAAATTGAAGAGGCTGTTTCTGTCAGCCATCAAATACAGATGTGTAGTCTCTCACTGCCATCTTTGGCTTTGTTGGAAATACCAACATCCTTGTCATTCACAATGGCACATGCCTTGTTGTTCTGAGGTGTGGAGCAGGTTCATAACACTGCACTGGGTACCATGGGGCAAGCATCACATAGCTGCACTCACAGGCATACCAGGATGGCAGCTCTGTGTAGTTTAATTCCTGTGGCAGGGATCTATACAGATAAAATATGTTGATCTGTAGGCAGCCAGGCCCAGCTCCATTGGCTTTTCATGTAACATCCTTGTGTGCTGCTTGTGGGTTTAAAGTTAGCCTTGCAGAATACCAATAATTATTCCTGCTTTTGGGCTCTTGCTTGTTTTATGCTCTCAGTTAGGGCAGATGTTATTTTGAACTACATGATTCAGATCTGGAAGGTCGACACTTCCATATGCAGTTGCCCATTCTGCTTGATCTTCTCTGAATGGGAAAAAAACCTAATTTGTTTTGAGATTTATGTCTGTTTTTGCAGGACTGGTCATGTTAGAAATGGCAATGCTAGAGGCATCTCTTGAAATCGTTCTTTGCTCCTCTTCTGGATCACTTTATCCTAGAGTGGACTTGCCTGCCTTGTAGACACATCAGTGATTTCCTCTTACTGCTTTAATGCCAGGATTGCTGCTATTCTAAAGCCATTGCTCCAATATGCAGACTGGGTTTTCTGGTCTTAGGCATCTGCCAATTGGGAGTGGGAGAGGTAAATGAGCCCTGGCTTCCTCTGCTGAATCAGTTTTGAATGTGTATGCCAGGTGCCAATATCGGTAAGCACTGCTGTTGCAGAAGATACAGATCAAGAAAGAGAATTTACTCATTGTGTTAAATACGCACACCAAACATACCTACTTCGCCATAGCTGTACTTGTGTTAGCTAAGGGCAATACCCAAAAACTGATAATAGCACCAGTGCAACCAAATGGAAAACATGGATATCTCACTGCTCCTAGGAGATGTCAGAAGTGTTTGCTATGATGTCAGAATGTTAAGGTTATCATTAATGGCTGGGATTTCTTTTTTTCCTTTTCTTTTTTTCCCTATTGGATTAACAGAGCATTCAGCAAGTGAAATTCATAGTAATCCAGTGGCGTGTTCCAAAGAAAAAGTGTTACTTAGATACCTCACACTGCTGGTCAGGAAATGGGATATGTCTTGTATGGCAGAGCCAAGCTGGCTTTGGTTTGCTGGTTGTTATCTCTGTATTTCTAGCTGACGTATTACTGTGGTGACTGGCTTGAAGAGTGCTTGGCTGGTGATGAGTGGCTGTGCTAGCTTTCAAGGCTCAGCCTGATGGACTAGTGAATGCAAATCAAACTGCTGTGCTGTTCAACTGCATAGCTAACACAGAGCCAAATAAAGCCCCATTTCACATGCAATTCTCTTTTTAATAATACTCACCTCTCTGCTGTTCACTACTAGAATTATGACTGTGCTGTGATTTTTATTTTTCTTCTTTAAACACAGAAAATGCATTAGAAATGAAACATTTACATGATCAGAAACAGAACAATCCCAAGAGTGGTATCTCCAGTATAGTTTTACTTTTAGTCATCTTGAGTTACACAGAGAGAATGTCATGATCATTGACTCCACAACATTACAACATGCACTTAATCCTAATAAGGAGGGAGAGGCTGTGGCTAACAGGTTGTTTTTCATCTCAATTCATTTCTAAACAAGATGATAACCAGCTCTGAATCATGAGTTTGGAAGAGAACTCGGTGCTTTTGTCAGGCCCAGCATTGTTTACGGGTACATTTTTGTTTCCCCTAGGAAACAAGAGATAGTGCCCCATAGATACTGATGTTACCCAGAATCCAAACCCAAACCATGCTACCTTGTTTAATTTCAGGTTTGTAATTCGGATCAGGATTGGCAAAAAGGCTCGTTTAGTTTATGTACAGTTAAGATAGGCTTTGGAAGATTATTGGCTGATTTCTCAGTGTGTCCTTGTTGTGGATGGGTTTTATATTGTTTCACAGAGAACTAGCCTGAAGGTTTGTGTTTGGCATTGTGGTCTGGCCACCTGAATCCAGAATTCCCAAGCAGCTTGTAAAGCAGAGTTTTCTCAGATTTTTATGTATTCTCCCCAAAGATGTCCTGCCAGGATGCTACACTTTTAATTGATTTTTGTTCTAAAGATAGAGTATTCTGGCATCCTTCCAGTTTTGGAAATAGAAATCTCCTAGAGAACCTGTTGCACAGGGTGATAAAAATGCAATCTGTTACCTTCCCGCCTTCCACTGTCCCACACACTTCTCACTCCTGGTATATCACTTAGTTGGAGCTAGATCGAGTCATGTGGGGTAGCACTTTACTCAACAAAAAGTCCCATTAATTGAAGACAGAAAGTGTGTTTGTCACGTGTGGATCTGAAAGGGCCATGGAAAGGAGCAGGTAGAAATGGAGGAGAGCAATTAAGCAGCCAGTCAACCAGTGTCCCCTTGTGCCTGTATGTGGAGTCTGCTTTGGCCAGTATTCTCCTGTATGTCCTTAGGGGATTCTTGGGGAAAGTCACTTTGATGGGTGAAGCAGGGGAGTGCTTCAGAAAAGGTCTTTTAAGTCATTACTCGTTAAATTCCTCCTCTGGTGATGGCTTCTATGCCTGTCATGTGTACGTGGAAGGTGTGCTGAGAAGCTGAAATTTCCACACTTTAACCCCCTTGTGCCCTTTGCTTTTGTGTGTCTCCTGAGCCTAGGCTCCAGCATGGAGCAGATTAAGAATGAATGAGAGGCAGGTATGGGTGAAAATGGAGCCAAGAACAGGCTTTCTGGGCTAGTGAATGTAGGTGAGGCATCTGGGCAGCGCTCTGTGGGGAGGAGTAGGGAGGTAGAGGAGTCAGCAGTTCAAGCAGGCCTGTGGTACTCAGGAGAGGGTCAGTGTGTGATGGGAGTTGGCAGCCCTAACAGGAGGGTCAGGGAGTTGGTAGAAGACAAGGAGGTGGCTATGTGAGTATGTACTGGCAGAGGGGGAAGAAGGGCGAGGAGTGGGGAGCATATCAGTAAGGAAAGGTGAGGGGAAAGAGATGGGCAGCAGTGGTGCGAGGAGGGCTGAAGAGCCCGGGCTGAAGGAGTGAACCCAGGCGGGTGCGTGGCGGGGAAGTAGGTCGGGGTAAGGTGAGGAGGGGAGGGAGTGTGGAGAGCAGGGGTGTTTAGGAGGGGAAGTGGGCAGGAGGCCGGGCAGGGTTAGGCTGGTGGGTGTGCCTAAGGAAGTGGGCGGGAGGCTGGAGGAGGGTCAGCGGGCGGGGGTGCGGCGGGGAAGCGGGCACGAGGCTGGCGGGCGGCGAACGGGTGCCCCGGAGGCGGGAGGTGCCGCATCGCCGGCGGCCCCGCCCGGGCCGCGGGGCAGCCCAGGGGCCGGGGTTGGCGGCGAGGGGCGGGCGGGAGTCGGCTCCGATAAAGGGCCGGGCGCCGGCCGGCGCGGGCACAGCAGAGCGGTTCCGGCAGCGGCGGCGATGGGGATGCTCAGCCTGCCGGGCTTCCTCTCCTGCGGGAAGAAGAAGGTGAGGAGACTGGGGCGGGCGGGCGGCCGGAGGCACCCGAACGGGCAGAGGGAGTCTGGGCAGGTGGGGTATGGGGGCACCTGGGTAGGTGAGACATGGGGACATCTGGGCAGGTGTGAAAGCACCTGGGTAGGTGGACTATTAGGGGTACCTGGGCAGATGGGATAAGGGGGCACCTGGGCAGGTGTGAGAGAACACAGGCAGATGTAGGTGCATCTGAGCAGGCTGGGGGTATGGACATGCCCAGGTAGTCATGGGGGCACTCGGGCAAGTAGGATGCAGGCACCTGGGCAGTTATGGGTACACAGCAGGTGAGGTATGGTGCACCTGAGCAGGTATGAAATTATCTCGGCAGGTGAGATCCAGACAGGTGTGGGAAAAAAGAAGGGGGCACTGGGGTAGGTAAAGAGGGATGAGTACCTAGGCAGATGTTTTTAAAGTGGGCATACAGGTATGTGCTGGGGTGAACATCTGAACAGGAACGGGAGCATCCAGAGTAGAGGAGTCCCCTGGAGGTGCTGCTCCCAGGAGCTGACAGCACGAGAAATTAAGGTAGGAGCAGGGCAAACCTGGGCATGAAGGTTGTTTGTGTTCTCTAGTGAGACCCTCTCTCACAGGTCTGTGCTGTCCTGACAGGGATCAGCTGGACTGGCAGCCCACCCGGCTCTACCCACCCTGTCTAGCTGCCTTGCCCAATGATGCCAAGGAGAAATAAGGATATGACTGCCCAGCTCACCTATGGGGCAATCCTAAGCCTTTCTTCTCCTTCTTTTCCAAGGACTTCAATCTGTCAAATGAAAAGAATGCCCATGCCAGTGACAGTGATGAGAACTCGGAGCGTGGCAACTGGTCAAGCAAAGGCGACTACCTGCTCTCCATGGTGGGCTACGCTGTGGGCCTGGGCAATGTCTGGCGGTTTCCCTACCTCACCTACCAGAACGGCGGAGGTACCTGTATTGAATTACAGTGTTGGGTGGGCACACATTGCTATCTCCAAGAGAGAGGAAGGAAGCTCCAAGGGGCATCCTTGAGGCTAAGCATGTTTTGTCAAAGCTGGGTATAAGCATCACCTTGGGAAGGGTGATATGCTGATGGGAATGGGAAGAGTTAAGAGGCATCTCTGTGCTTTTTGGGTACTAGCTGGGGAGGGAACTAGTATTTAGTTTAAATTGCAAACTTCCACCTGAGAGTTCCAGAACTCCTCTGATTTACTCATGACCAACATGCATCTTTTTGTCAATGTGCCAATATCCTCTACTTACCTAAATGGCTGTTTTCCCTGCCCTGTGCTTACCTCCCTGGTATGTTTATAGAGGACAATTTAATCCCCTCTGCACCTTTGTTTTGCCAGGCAAACAAGCTAAGCCGGAATAATTATCCAAGCTCAGTAATTATCCTCATCGGATACTTTGGAAGTGTGAGGCAGAGAAAGAAAGCCTCTACCTGCTTACACAATGAACTAGTGGCAAAGAAAAATGGAGGCACTGGTTTCCCCAGCTGCTATTCCAGAGCTTTGTCTACTTGCCAAGCAACCATTGGTAATTCAAGAGAGCATAGATGCCGAGTAACTGCAGAGGGCTTACTTTTACATGTGTATTTGCTCTGCCTAACAGTCATTTCAAGTCAGATTCTGGACTGTAAATGCAGCTCAGCCTATACAGCTGCATGCGGAACACAAGGTGGCATTCTTGCTACAGAAGTTTTATCGGAGTGAGCTTGGCCAGGTTGAATTACTTACAGTTTTGTGGAAGAAAATCCTGAAAACAAAATGAGTTGTGACATTGGCCCTTCTACTAGATGTTTCTTTCTTACATGCTACAGCAGAAAGCTTTGCATTCAAAGCATATTTGTCCTGCTATTTGTATCCTGCTCTGTGCTCCTTGCCCATGACTGATAAAAACAACTGTTACATCCCTGTTTCGAAACACAGGAGTAATCCAGTTAATTCTCTGTGACTATTTACTTCCTTAAATTACAGCAGGTATTTGCTGTTCCTTGCAGAACTGGATCCTTGATTGCTTTAAGTCCACTGAGAGTGAAGAGGAGAGATTTCTGCAGGATATTGGGTCGTGTTTAGGAAATCTATGCTCTCACTTTCCCTATCTTCTTTGTGCACACAAAGAAATGCCAGTTCCTTCTGGAAAACAGGGCTATCATTGATATCAGGTTAATGTGCACTTTAAAATGGCCTTGAACAAGAGCCACACTGAGATGCTGTTTGACACAGGAGTCAGCCAACCATAGAAAATAATTTTCATGTTTTTATGTTCAGTAGCCACTTGGAAGAGGGCAGGTGCAAATCCCAGGTAAACACAGGAAGGAATGTTGTGTTCTTTTTTAAATTAAAAGCCAGGAGATTAATTAGAAACCAGAAAAAGCCAATGGTGCCTACAGCCGAGCAGTGTTCCTGCTTGTATGAAAACAGTATGTCTTCAATAGTTTTAGTAAAATCATTTTAATTCTGTACGAGAAGCCATCCCATGTAAATCACCATTTCTCCAGCTAATCTGTGTCTCTGAACTGCAGGTAGTATTTAGTCTTACACAAAACGGGATTTACAAGTAAACCTCTTCATTCTGCAGAGCAAAAAACCAGTGGGATATTTGAGATGGGGGAAAAAGGAGACTATAAAATGTGATAGAACTGTGGTGAATACTGAAAGATTAATTGTTTTCTCTGTGTGTGTGTGTTTATGTTTTTGGTTTTTTTGTTGTGTTTTACCGCTCTTCTTTCAGGTGCTTTTTTAATCCCATATACTCTGATGTTGGCGTTAGCTGGCTTGCCCTTATTTTTCATGGAATGTTCCCTTGGACAGTTTGCCAGTCTAGGACCAATATCCATCTGGAGAATATTACCACTGTTTCAAGGTTAGTATTGTTATGTTTCATTACATTTTTTTTACTCTAATAATAAGCAGATATAAAATAATGATTTCTTCACAAAGCTGCCAATACTGAGAAGCTGGTTTCTATGTAGAGAATATTCTCAGTGTTACAAGGTCAGTATTATGTTCCCAGATAGATCTTTCTTATTATTCAATTAATAAACAGGTATGGATTGGCAGTTCACAGACTGCATTGGGAGCCATCTGCTGGTGTGATAAAATAGGCTAGATTCTGGCTTTGTAAGGTGAGATGCCTCATCATAAGCAAACCAGTGGTAGTTTGCCTGTCTCTGCGAGGGTCTGAATTTAATAGAGAGATTTATGTGTTTGGAAACAACTAGCCCATGTGCTTTACTCACTTCTATCCATCCAGGCCCTGTACTGATGGGTGTAAAGAACTATGTAGTTGGTCTTGTTTGCCCTCTTTATCTACCAGGGGAATTAATGTAGGAACAAGGAGGTATCTTTCTAATGCAGTAAGAACATCACTTGCCACCTTCTACAGAAACAAAAGGTATTACAGTCTGTCTGGTTACCTCGACACTGACAATTTTGCCGGTCTCGGTTCTGCAGCACAAGCAACCTTTCATGAGAACACCATATTTAACTTTAAAGCAAAAGTCTATAGATACAGCAAATATTTCACATGTCTGTGAAGATATAAACTTTAATATAGTCTCTAAGATGATTGGAACAGTTTGGCAGACTTTCCCAAACTCAAAGAACAAAGTTCATTTTAACAAAGGAGAAGAACAGTATTATTGTCACAGATTTACTGTTCTGTGTTGCTTCTTATTTATTGGAAAAACTATTCATTACAGTGGGATCTTCAAAAGGTCTTGGTCAGTCCTAGTATAGTTTCTTTTATTTTACTAAGCAATCAAAGCTTTCCACTGAGTTGGGAGAGGATAATATATTGAGTTTTTCCTTTAGACTTGGACTTAGCAACTAGTCCAATTTTTCTGTGTGCCTGATTCAAACTCTGTGTCAAAGCTGCATTTGAGGTGGTCAGTTTGGACCATAATCCTCATTTCATGGCTTTACCCTTTCCCTGTTTGGTTGTTATTAAAAAATATTTTAAAAACAAAGAAAAAACTTCCACTTCTCCCCAGGTAGCCTTTTAGAAGTCAAGGGAAGGCCATTATTATTTTTTTAACCCAGGTGTGGGATAGTTAAGATGTTGTGTTTTTTTCTTTCCTAGGAGTGGGCATCACGATGGTGATCATCTCAACATTTGTGGCGATCTACTACAATGTTATCATTGCTTATGCACTGTACTACCTATTTGCCTCATTTCAAAAAGTGCTACCATGGTCAGACTGCTTTTCCTGGGCAGATGAGTTCTGCAGCAAAACACGGTTAGGTACCGTACTTAACAGATAGACCTTTATATTATTGGTTTGGATAATTGTACTTTACTGTTTTCTGGGAGAAATTACAGGAGCAAGACAGCTGCCCATGGCTTGAAAAGTCCTTCCTAGAGTTTTGTCCCTGAACATCCAGGAGTGATTCTTGTCTGCTTCTCTGCCATCCATTCTGGGTCCTTGGGAAATACACAGAGATCTGGGCTGAAAACTCCTTGTTGAATATTTTTTCTCCTTCAAAATCTAAGGTTTTTCTGTTACATACGGTCCCTGGAAATACTGAATTCCCATTTCATCAAGCTTCATGACAAAGCAAATACCTTCCTTACCTGAAGCTAGAGTATTGCTATAGCTTTTATCTGGGGTTCTTTCATTGCCTTTTGCCTCCCCTGGGGCTATGGTAATCCTGAGCACCAGTGAGACACTGGTTTCACGCTGTAACAACTCTTTAGAACATATCTCTGTGCTATTGTTCTTGAAGTTTGGTAGCAGATGTACAGTCAAACACTGGTTATCTCACCAGTTTCCATATCAGACCAGGATAAGAGAACAGGTCAGGATGGTGAGCTTGTTAGTAGCTGGAAATATGTAGCCATGTACCCTCTGAGATTATTAAAATAACAGGGATGTAATTGTAACTCTCTTAATCAGATATCTGAAAAACTCCTCTAAGATTCACAGGTTTCTTAAAAGAAAGCTGAGACACTTTAGTTAATAAAAAGTTGATGCTTATGGGCTAAACAAAAATACTTCAACTCAAAATCTGTAAATGCTGGAGAAAAACGAAACTGAACTGAAGAAGCTGTCCTGAAATAGGCTTTAAAAACACATTTAGAGAAAAAAGCTGATTTAATGTTCTTTACTGTATATTCTTGGGGCGGGGAGTAAAAAAATTCTCAACCTTAAAAAGCTAACAGCACCCCTCCACACCCCCAAGGAAAATGATTAAAGAGCTCTGGTAAGCCCTCTGCCATAAAAAGGTGAAGTTGCTAGAGGATGATCTGTGTGTAATCTCGGTTTGGGACAAAGGTTTTCATAGAGTAACTAAGGCTACAGTCTTGACTAACCTCAGTTCTGAATTTTGTGAGTATTCGTGATGCTGAGTGAAAGGTGGAGCTGAGCACACCAGATTCTTGGTGTTTTGATTTACAGTAAAAGTAAAGTCATTGCTGCAAGTGATAGTTCAGGTTTGTTTCTAAATATTGTTAGTCAGCAAACTGAAACTGTAACAGTTTAGAAAATATATTTGCTATTACAGTCTGATTTTTACAATAATAATCACTGTGTTAACAATTTTTTTTCCTTGCTTGCTTGCTTTCAGTAAGTGACTGCAATACAACCTTAAATGGAGAAACCATTCATGCAAACTACTCGTTCATCACAAGCAACAACCTCACATGTATAAATGGCACCATGAACTACAAAACAGTACAATTTCCCAGTGAGCAATACTGGAAGTAAGTAAATATTTTAAAGAAATTGCTAAAAAATGCATTTATTACGCATTGTGGTTTTGAATGTGCCTTCTATTTTCGTCTTATCTTACTATCCAGAAACAAGCTAGTCAAGAGGGGTGGGCATGCAGATCTGTGTGGAAGGAACTTAAAATTTAATTGGTGAGCCTAGGTCCAATAAAAATTATAGAGGAGCAAATGAGTCAATCTGTAAAAAACTGAAAAGTACTCCAGCTTAAAGAAGTCCTCTTCTCTGGAGTTGTGGTAGGGAATACTTAGCATCTTACTTTTTATCAGGAGTTACTGTGCAAAATACATTCACTGTATTCTGAATCTGGGCCTGCTGTGAAATTACCATTTCTTTAGCCACATGGTTTCAATTTGCCTCATACTCCCTGGGTTCCTGGGAAGTGATTCTTCTTATGGGCTCTTCTTTTGCCATCAGAATTTCATGGTTAACGTGAAAGAGCTGAGGTAGGCCTGAGGATTGGTAGACTTTAAAAAGAGGGTTACATATTCAGTTTTTCAATGCAGATCAGGCAGCTCTAACTGCACACTCATGGAAGCTGCTACAAGGTCTTGTAATATCTGCAGAAACCAGCTCACTTTCCTTCAAGAAGTGGCTGAAGAGGAGGGGTGTGTGCTGCTGTCCCCCTCTTCTCATTGCAGTGTTTTGTGCTTTCAGTAAAGTGGCTCTTCAGCGCTCGAGTGGGTTGGATGAGACTGGTAACATCGTGTGGTACCTGGCACTCTGCCTCCTCCTGTCCTGGATGATTGTTGGAGCTGTGTTATTTAAAGGAATAAAATCTTCTGGGAAGGTAAGTTAGGAAGAGCAAGTAGCAGACTTTTAGCCCAATCCTGCCCTTCCAATGTCAGTTAGACTCTGGGAAGATTATCACAAGGCAGGATGCAGACCTAACCCACTACCCTCTGCTGGACTCAGCATTAGACATTCTTTCTTCTCCTTGGCTTCATAACTTTTACTTAAAATATGAAAAAGATGCTGATTACACAGCAATTAACACATGGGTCTTCTAGCTCTGCTAGAACTGCCATGAATTTGGGGATCTCGTTGTCATGCAGGTGATTCCAACTGAGTTTTGGCAGTCACTCACCCTGTTATGACAGGCATGTGCGTGTGACTGCACATCTGCACACACATCCTGGAAACACCCGGTAATTAGTTGTACCTCCAGTCTGGTTGACAACACAGGCCAAGTACAGCGAACAGATGTGCATGTGCTGGTTCCTGCCAGATTGTGAAATATGGCTTGTACTCAAGATTTCAAGCTGCTTTTAAGAACCAAGTCCATAGGTGCTTGTTTTCAGATTCTGGTTCTGCTGAGCTCTCATTTCCATGTGCTGGAGCACAGCTACATGCAGTTTTGCTTGGACTAGATTGGCTTCTCTCCAGGCTGAATTTCATTATTCCCTTTTCCTGGTTTAGTTCTTTCCTTCCCATAGTCCTTTTTTACTTTCATGTTGCATCTCCATCTCTTATTTCTTCAGGCTGTTGCCTTTGTTCTTCCTCTCACCTTTCCTTCACTGATTTTTTTTTTTTTTCTTTTGATTCCTTCTGTCATTGTATCTTTCCCTTGTTCCTCACTGTCTGTCATCCTTTTCTCAGTCTGATGTCTCTTCTTATTCTACTTTCTATTTGGAGTTTCTGCCCTCTGCTTAGCACTTCAAGGTGGAGTATCTCTGCTTTCCCAGCCACAATTGTTCTGCTGTATGGCTCCTCTTAAACTCACATTCTTTGGATTCCTGGCAATTGGCTCTTCCTGTTCTTCTGGTGTGAAGGTAAGACTCTGAGGAGTAAGGTAAGACTGAGAAGAATCTAGCTGGGCAGGAACAAGGCAGAGATGAAGAGCAGAGAGATTTGACTATTCTGTGCAAATATGAAAAAGATCTTCAGAAATGGCAGACTCACCATATGATGGTGCAATACAATGGCTTGGTGTAACCAGTGGTACCACATCAATTATCTGTCTGCGTAACCCTGAAACTAAGACTTGAGAAACAAGAGTATTGTTGAATGTAGCCTGCGTGACGATAGCACTGCTTAGCCCTGTTTCTGGCCTGGATCCCATCACACTAGGAATTGTGCAGAAAAGCAACAAAAAAAGATCTGTGTCCAAGAGAAAAAAAAAGTCTTTGTTCCCAATAAAGAAAGCTTCAATCACGGCTTCCCCCCCCCGCCTCCACTCTGGGCAAGAGATAATTCCATCCTGGTCATCTAATTTTGACTGGCTTTCAGTTTGCATTTGCTAGAAGCATTGCCTAGCAAGAGACCTCTGTGTTAGTTGAGTCCAGGCTTTGTTACAGCAGTAAATCATGTTAGAAGACACATTTCTGAAACTGGTCAAGTGCTATCTGATAAGTGAATATGTGACTTGGGCCTTCTGCTTCTGCTGGAATGCAGCTTCAGAACTGGCTAAGCCAGACAGTTTAGTGCTTGGTGTGTGTTCACTTCTCTGGTTGCCCGTTTTTCATTTGTACTGGAAGACCTTAGCCTAAACTCTGGCCATTTCTCCTGCAGAGAGGTCTGTGTGTCCTCTTGCTTCTAATGTGTGTTCTTGCTCTTCTTTCTTCAGGTTGTGTACTTCACTGCGCTCTTTCCATATGTCATCCTTCTCATCTTACTGGTGCGAGGTGCCACTCTGGAAGGTGCTCTTGATGGCATCGAATACTACATTGGGAGACAGTCCAACATCACCAAGCTGATGGAGGCAGAGGTGAGAGGTGTCAGCCCTGGAAGTGTGACACACTGCTGTGGTTCTATGGGATTGTCACTTATAGAACAGCTTTTTTTAATCAGTCAATTGATTCTTCATGTCCTGAGCGGGGCTCATCTTCATTGCTGTTGGAAGTCTAAGCCCCTGTTCTAGCTAGTCTCAACCTAATCTAGCCCACTTCCTGCCATTCTCAGCAGTGAGTTATTGCCTCTGATTAGCTCTTGGGGGACATACTGGAGTTTCATCTTAGTAAGGCCTGCTAAGAAAGTTCTTGATGTGGGATCATAGAATCATAGAATGGTAGGGATTGGAGATCATCATGTTATACTCACAGTAAAGAAGTTTTTCCTCATGTTGAGGTGGAATTTCCTGTGTTCCAGTTTGACCATTACCTCTTGTCCTATCACAGGGCACCACTGAGAAGAGACTGGCCCCTTCTACTTGACATCCACCCTTCAGATATTTGTAAACATTAATAAGACCCCTCTGAGTCTTCTCTTTTCCAGGCTAAACAGCCCCAGGTCTCTCAGTCTTTCCTCATAAGAGAGATGTTCCAGTCCCTTAATCCCCCTCGTAGACTCCATTGGACTCTCTAGTATTTCCCTGTCCCTCCTGAACTGTGAAGACCTGAACTGGACATAATACTCTAGATGTGGTCTCACAGGAACAGGATAGAGGGGGAGGAGAACCTCTCTGGACCTGCTGGACACACTCTTCTTTATGCACCCCAGGAGACCATTGGCTTTCCTGGCCACAAGGGCACATTGCTGTCCCATGGATAAAGTCCACCAAGACTCTAAAGGTCCTTCTCCATGGAACTGCCAGGTCAATCCCTGACCTGTACTGGTGCATGGGGTTATTCCTCCTCAATTGTAGGACTCTACACTTATCCTTGTTGAACTTCATTAGGTTCACCTTTGCCCACATCTGTCCAGATCTTGCTGAATGGCAGCACAGCCTTCTGGTGTACCAGCAAACTTGCTGAGGGTACACACTGTCCCTTCATCCAGGTCATTGATGAAGATACTGAATAAGACTTGACCCAGTACTGACCCCTGGGGAGCACCACTAGCTACAGGTCTCCAACTGGACTCTGTGCCCCTGTTCACAACCCTCTGAGCTCTATTGTTTAACCAGTTCTCAACCCATCTCACTATCCCCTCTTCTAACCCACACTTCCTGAGCTTACCCACGAGGATGTTGTGTGAGACAGTGTCAAAAGCCTTGCTGAAGCCAAGGTAGACAACATCCACTGCACTCCCTACATCTACCCATTCAGCCACACCATCATAGAAGGTAGAATTAGAACTCTAATCATAGAATCTGATTTTCAGATTAGTCTGATAATCAGCATTACTCTCACATGTGTCTAACTTGCTTGGTTACTGGGACTTTATCAGAAGGCTGAAAGGACCCTTGAATCTCAGTCTGTACCTTGCCCAGGAAATTAGCTTGGGAAATGAGATAGGCCAGGAAGGGCACCTTGTGCAAAGGAAACCTGAATTTTTTTATTCTGGCTTATGCCAACATCAGTTGTTTCATCAAAAGCAAACACTCAGTGTGATATTTCTGTATGGTATTTTATGTGAGCATTTGTCAATGAGGAGCTGAAGCAGAGGCAAAAGTGATTTGTCTGGGTCATGGTGTGAGCAGCACAAGTGGAAGAGCACATGGAAGGTCTCATTCCTACAACCCTGTGCAGTTTTTCCTTATTTGTTGATTCTGTGACAAGATTCATATCTTGATAACACACATGTGAATGAACTGAGTATCTTCTTCCGGGTTAGCACAATAGGATTTAAGTATTTGGAAACAATCAGAATGTAAACTTTGGAGGTCGTACAAGGTAGTATTTGTGCTCGAGACTGGAAGGCCACCGGTGTGCTATATCCCACCTACTCTAAAACTTTTATGAAATACCATATGTAGAAAAACCCTGGAGCTTCAACGGAGAGCAGACTTAAATGTTTATGATACACATTGTAAGTAATACAGTAATTTCTGTGTTCTTATTTCTGGTAGGTTTGGAAAGATGCAGCCACCCAGATATTCTACTCTTTGTCCGTGGCATGGGGCGGGCTGGTTGCTTTGTCTTCGTACAATAAGTTCCACAACAACTGCTATTCGGATGCTATTTTAGTTTGTGTAACCAACTGTGTCACCAGCATATTTGCTGGGTTTGCGATATTCTCCATCTTGGGACATATGGCATTTGTATCTGAGAGACCCGTCTCAGAGGTCGTGGACTCAGGTAGGTTGATTGTCATGCTGTTGATATCGGGACTTGCTTTGACCAAGGCATCACAATAACCGCCTTACTTCCACTATTTTCCAGGATTTGATCTGGCATTTGTAGCCTACCCAGAGGCTCTATCCAGGTTGCCAGTTTCTCCTCTGTGGTCCTTCTTGTTTTTCTTCATGCTCCTGCTCTTGGGCCTTGACTCTCAGTTTGCCACTATAGGTTAGTGAAGTTTTAAGTAACCCATGGCTTTTCAAATGAATGTTAATTTTCATAATTGTTCTGCTTAAACATCATACTTCTTCCTTTGCAGAAACACTTACAACCACCATACAAGATATATATCCTCAAGTAATGAAAAAGTTAAGAATCCCCATTACCCTGGGTGTGTGCATATTGCTTTTCTTTCTTGGTCTTATCTGTGTTACTCAGGTAAGACATTAAGCTCTTTTTTTGCTGTGGGTTGAGCTCTGTTGCAAGTGATAAACTTATGTCAAAAACCATCCTTTTCAATGGCTCCATTGTGGATGGATTGACCTGAGAGACTCTTGAACTCTGTCAGTGTGTTTGGATATGCAAAGAAGAGATTCCCAAAGGGAAATTTTGAAGAACCTAGGGTTTTCTGTGATTATTGAACTGATATGTAATTTTAAATAGAAAGCCTGTACAGAGCCTGTGAACCACCATCCTGCTCATCAGTTCAGGAGGTTATTTGTGTAATCTCAAGTTTGTGCATATAGTGTGACTGTGGTGCTGTGGGTACCCCTAATAGATGTTGATGGGAACTTTTTGTTCAGAACTGACTGCCAAACAGGACAGGATTTGAGAAATGGCCTATTCAAGCCATAAACTCCTCTTAGCTTACAACCATCTGTAGATTATCATGGTTACTTCTGTGTGTGTGTGTGTTGTATGCTTAAAATTGCTTTTATGTAAAATTTCTTGAGGCAATTGCTTTTAAAGATATAAAGGTTCATTGCAATGACTCCATCTAGAAATGGAGATTTTTCTATGCAATTAAACTGAGTGTGAAGAAGATGACTGGGGTGAACTGACAGTTGTAACATCAAGTAAAGCACTTAAGCTATGAAACATGATGTCAGGGAAGCTTGAGTACACAAGTGTGTGAAATGGCCTCAACTTGTGTCCTGTCCTGTCATCCTGCTATTGAATGCTGGTGTTTCAAACTGTGTTTAACCCATGTGGAAAACTTGTGTGTGTAAGGAGTATACAAGTCTACCAGAACTGATAACTCATATAGCTATAGTAGCTTAATATTAAAACTTTGGCATCAGCCTTAATACTCTAAGTTCCAAATTTAAATCTTGCTCTCAGTTCTTTATATATACTCTGCATATGCATATATCTTCTTATTAGTATACAGATCTACAGAATTTTGTCAGATCTGCTTTTATTTGCATAAATATGTTACTGGGATTGGGTACATTTTAACCTCTTTCTTTGTTCTACAGGCAGGAATTTACTGGGTTAACCTAATAGATCACTTTTGTGCTGGATGGGGAATCCTTATCGCAGCTGTCCTGGAGATAATAGGCATCATCTACATTTATGGTAAATTATTTGCATTGAAAATCCATGATTTGACTATGCAATCCCAGGCATGCTGTATATTAAATATTACTTATCACAATAAGGCATTTCCAACTTAACTGCCTGAAAAGTTTTAAGGGTCACCACTGAACTGGAGAAACTGTCCTTCACCATTGCCTTTCTTCTATCCCTTTTGAGTAACCACAACTGCAAGGGAGGCCATTGCTTTACAATGTATTGTACGATTTTCATTCAACAGGAGGAAACAGGTTCATTGAAGATATTGAAATGATGATTGGAAAGAAGAGTTGTTTATTCTGGCTGTGGTGGAGAATATGCTGGTTTTTTGTTACTCCTGTGCTGTTAATGGTGAGTGTAGATGACTGGATTGTGTTGGTGTGACAGAACTTATTCATTGGATATTGAAGAGGTTTCCATATGAAGATTCAGTGATGAATGCCAAGGCTTTACATATAAAGACAGGGTATGGCTTGTGCTAGTGAAGCAAACTATGTGCTATCTGTGCTTTCAGATATATATTGCTCTTCCTTGGGTCCTCTCCAGGAGAGGCTGGACCTTCATATCAGTCACTAGCGACCTGGGTCTAGACTCCAAGGAGTAACACAGGGCAATCAGATTGTCCATTTTGTCGGCTGGATTAGCTTTGTATCAGACTGTTAGAAAATGTTTTGAAAACATAGATTTTTTTCCCCTTTGAGGGAAGTCTCATTTTTGGGACAGATCTCTGGCTTGGGTTTGCTCTTTGGATGTCTATGTGTTCCTCTAACTGAGACTATTTTTACTTCCCATTATGTGTGTGTCAGTTTTTTGTTGCTCCTGTATTTCAAATTTGTCACTGTTTATCCCAGGATTGGAGAGATGCAGCAACACACAAATTCAGCAAGAGCAGGCAAAAGAAGCAACTTTATTAAATTATAACCCTGTTTTA
>WTSP01025572.1:0-23482 GCA_025331215.1 Actenoides lindsayi | reverse complement strand
ACCGGACTAATAGTGCCAAATTAGACATCACTCAGAATCTAAACCTAGCCACCCCCAGCCCCTCTGATATCTGAGGATCAGCTGGAACACAAGGGGGTCTATTTTCTGCCAAATTACCCTTTCGTGCGACAGCTTCATTTCCTGAATCTAGCTATTATCATCCCACAGAAATTTTACTCCAACTTTAAGAAAATACTTTTTTTTTCTTTTTAAATTAACAGTATTACAGTATTATTATGAATTAAAACCTATGTCATAGGTTGAAAATGTTATGATTATATATTGATTCTGAAGCGGGAAACAAGATTATTATTTTCAGCCTACTACAGACATTTTATAATCTTCAGCAATTTAATTAAAAAGCAAACAATAAGAATCCTTCAGCTTTTTCTTTCCACTCTTTGGTTTATTAATACATATTAACCTTTTGAGGACAGAAGCCATCTCTTATGAATTCTCCATTTAGAGCTTGATAGGGTGGGCATTTTACCCACCGTAGACAGTACCTCATATTACCTCAATACTAACGCAATATACTAGAGCAATAGGAAAAAGTCTCCTAATAAGTTGCCTGCAAGAGAAAACTAGGCAAATTTAGAAAAGCAACAAAGAAGGATCCTTTAGAAGTATACCTTTTAGTTCATTTATCACAGACCCATATGAAAGTAGCCTATTTTATATAGAAAATTACAGTAAATACAATGGTTAGTGGTTCACTTACTGTTTGCAGCAGTTTAGTATATAACTTGTGAACAGTCCCTCTTCGTTAAAGGTAGGGAAGGATATCCACCACACGGTTTTGACTTCGGACGCAAGGTAGGCAAGGGAGCTACATTTTGGTTGCTGTGTCCAGCCAGGACAATTTAACATGCAGAAGTGCTGTTTTTGGCTAGAATAAAGTGCAGATGGGCCTGGAAGTGAGAGATGTTTACTTGGAAATTGTTTGTAAAGGGTATGCAAAATGATGTGGTATGTCTGTTAGAGTAATGAACTGTGACTCTGAAAAGTATAAACACTGCTGGAAGGCACTTACTTGGAGATCAGAGTCTGGCTCAGTGACACACTGTTTGGCTAAAGAACTGAAGTACAATAAAAGGGCGACAGAAGAAAAAAAAAATTCAGAAGCACAGCACTTAATTTCCCCACTCACAGCTATACATATATTTACCCACCATCCGTTCGTGTAGGTGGAAGAGTGTCTCTTTTTTGTGTCAACATGGGATTTTGTAGGCATAAGGTTGCTGTATAAGAATTTCGTGCTGTTGAGAAGCAAAATGATGATGAATGTTGTCAGAAAGTGGAGGAATATCTACCATGCCAAAGAAACTAGATAAATAATAGAGAGATGATAGAGTCTATTCAATGAAACACTGTGTTAGGAATATAATATTCACAGGCACATGTGATATGGATCACAAATGGAAACCAACCTAAATATTCTCTTGCCATGTCCTGTTAATATCAACTACAATAAAAATTTTGAAATTATTATGTTACAAACATTACTAGAAAAATTATTTGCAAAGAATGAATCTCAACTTCTAATTATTCAATAGACTGTTTAACAACTGGCATTTGCAAGGAAATCCTATGAAATTCCTAGTTATCTCTTCCCAGTTCTTGAATTAAGGCCAAATTAACGTCTTGTCTTGCAGACAGTTCTCTTAAAAAAACACAGCAACATTTAATTGCTAGACTGACTTGAACTTATAACAGTACTAACAGCTTCACCATAACAGGAAAAATCTCTGTTTGCTAGGAGGCTTGTAAAAATACACATATTCACCAGCTACAGGATGCTGACATTGAATTCTCTTCTGCAGTTGCCTGTTTTACAGTAAAACAACAGAACATTCTTCTAAGTGTACTTTGTAAGATAGCTGAATGGCAAAATTTTGGCTTAAAAAGATGGCAGATGAGGTTTGTATTAACTGGACATGTTTGGTGCATTTCAGTTCATTAGAAATAAGATCCTCATCAGTAACTCCATCTGTCAGCCAAAACCCTGAAAAAAACAGTAGTTGCAGAAGTTCCATTTTGGCCTTTGGATGGTAAGAAAAAGCAATACAAGAAAATAATCAGAAAATCAAATTATTGTTACTAATAACACTCCACCTGTTACTCAGAGCAGTATACTCATACCAAAGTCTCACAAAGAAAAATCCTGACCTTATCTGTGGTCTCTTCTCCTCCCCTCCATTTAAGAACAGTTGACACACAACAAAAATGATTACTGAAGAGGCCTAATTTCCAAAGGCCATGGAGAACTCACAAAGGAGCTGATCACCACTTTGTTTCTCTCCTCTGTAGGTACGAGAGAACCACTCCTCAATGGGGCTAAGAGCATCTTTGTACATTACGGGCTTCTCTCAAGCGTAGTTATCACTGGTGACTCTTCTCAGTGGGGTCATTATTCTTTTGAAACTGAAACTAAACATAGCTGTTGTTCCCATTGCATCAGGGAGATAAAAGCACCAACTTGCTGTCACTTTTCATTATTGTTGGTTGCTTCTGTTTAAAAATGTCTTCTCCCCACTCTCTTGACAGACCAGTATAGCTTCAATCCCAATGAACAGTGGAGGAAATAAAACAAGACATTTGTCTAGCACATGCAAGAATTCAGCCATCTTCAGAATGGTAGAAACAAAACAAAGTAGTTTCCAAAACAAACAAGAAAAGCTTTTTCACCAGTACTACAATACGGGCAAAACCACCCACAACAGCCACAACACCACCCTACAGGAACTAAACACCTGCCAGATAATTTTGAATTTCTACTAAGCAAACAAATTTTGATGAAATACTATTTGTTTTGACTATTCCCCAAGTCTGGCAGTAGAAATGTTCCAAATTAACAAAGAATTAAAGAAACCTCAACAAGCTAGAAGAGATCCACCACTGAAATGCTCCTTGAATCTACTCTGTTATTTCTAAGCAAACATATTTCCCTCTCAGAATCATCACGTACCATATTAAGTCCATCTATAATTTTAGTCACAGGAATAATAAGGAACAATAACCCCATCACTTTAATCAAAGGCAGGTTATTTCTGCAATCTAAAGCTAATCTGAAAGCAGACAGATGGCTCTAGGTAATGTTGCTTTTATCACACAACAGACAGATGTTTCCAAATTGTTCTTTGGTAATTGTCAGGTAACCTCACGTATCTTGTACATCAGTATGTGAGCTCTTTCCTACCCTCTAACTTTAACTGTGACCATTTATGCCTCAAAAAAATAATAAAAAAAGAAGCTGACAGCTTGAAGATGGGCAAGTCTTTGCACTGTGGAAGCTTCACTGCAGCCGTGGGAAGGAAAAGCATCTACAAGAAAGGGAATGTGTAACTGAAGTCGCAGAAGCAGCACTGGACCTGAAGGAAGCAGCTCGATTCAGGCAACAGAAAACAGCTCAGGCATTGTCCTAGTTCTTAAGTCTGCACACATTCACTAAGAACACATCCCTAAATAAGCTCTGAACTGTTCTTTTTTTTTTTCACTTTTTCTAAGGGAGATAGAAATATTACTGCTGTAGTATCAGTCCCAAGTTGAGATTTTAAGTACAAATATTAGATTTAAATTACTAACTTAAAAATAAAGTTAGATGTAGCAGGTCCTTAGGAAAACAGACAAACACATATGTGTGTCTTACAGAAATGTGTGAAAACTGGCAGCACACTTTCAGATGCCAAAGATCTATAAGTATGGCAAAAAAATAACAGTAGGAGGAAAAAGCGTAGTGCATTGGCTCAAGGACTGAAATGTAACAGCTTACTTCTAAAGATCACTCAGGCTGTAAAAATTATACTGATGAGAAAAAAATTGGAAAGAAAAGCTGAGATGCCTTATTTATAAAAATGCTAAAAGATTCCATGAACTGTTAAATCACAGGAAAGAATACTTATTCTTCAGATGAAGATTTTGAAAGAGGTCACTGAAGTCTAGTCACATACAAGTTTTGGAAACATTCAACAGTCCTATGCATTATTTCTAATCCATCATAATGTGTTTTTTAAATGTCTGCTTAGCACACCTCCTGTATTAATCTTTATTTTCTGTATATATTTACCATGACACTGTAAAATTATTTAACTTCCTGTATGTAATATATATTCAGCAGTCATTTTTTGTAAAGCTGTTCATTTTGAAATTACAGTTGCTGTTGAAGAGTTACCATAGTGTATATGAGAGATTTCAGTTATTTTACTGTACAATGAAGTAATACTGCCAGCATAGATGTTGACAAATACTAAACCTACTCTGTATATCCTAGATTGACCCAGCCAGATGCAGCCATGGTAAAACTGACATAAATAGAAATCTATATACTATTATGGAAGTATAAAATCATGACAATTTTCCCCTGGTGAGAAAACAGGTACTCTCAGGTCTTTTTCAGTATCTGCAGGAGGTCTCTGACCACATAAACTGACAGAAATTCAATCTAGAGCTGACTGAGATTCTAGCCTGGTGACAAGTATCACAGACTTCATTTACAGTGATGCTTCTATTTCTTCCTCATGACAACTCCAAATTAAATAGGACTTTGAACAATAATTGGACACACTCCCCCTCAGTACAGCCATTTTTTCCTTATTTTAAAAGATGAAGTCTTAGATATTTAACGAAAACAGCAATAAAGGTTTAAGTGGAGATTTACCTTATGCTCCTAAAGAAAAGTACACGCATATATACAGACGTACATGTATTCTCTCCTTCAAATATATATTCTCAATATCTTAAAGGCTTTAAATCCAGCCCAACAACAGAAAAATAGTTCTCAACTCCCAAGATCTATTTACATTTACAACTGTAGAATGTATTGAAGAAAGACACAATTTGAGATCATGGTTTTCCTTTCATCTAGCATCCATTTTAAGTTTTAAATACATTTAGAGGAAAACGGTTGTTATTTCTAAAGGGGGTTGGAAAGTATAAACAAAAATAAGTCAGAATTATAATGAAAAGTACTCAGCCACTCATGTGAGGATTTTGCATGGGCACACTAATAACCAAAGGAACACTGAAGGGCCCCTGTTAGCTGCAACTGTGCTTTGCAACATGATGTACATGGGGGAATGTACAAAGAAAGGTGTCAGAGGGATCCTTCTGGGCCTACTGCTATTCAATATTCTCAGTAGCATCCCAGATGACAGAATGGAAAGTAAGTTTATTAAACTTACAAATTAAGTCTAGCTGGGCATGTTTCTTGACATGCCTGTCAGCAACACGGTACAACAACAATATATGAGTGCCAGCATATTCTCGTTCAGTAACTGAAATGTGCTGCTGACAAACTCAAAGTGCCTTGAGCTCATCTGTTGCCACATGCCATCAAAGAGTCTGATTTTGTGTTTCCAAGTATCTGTGAAAAGCCAGTTTGGATTTTTTCCTTCTAGCGAATGCTATTCGTTAACATGCATATACACATTGTGAAAATAACCTGTCCCCCTGACTATGAACAACTCTAAAATCAACCCAAAGCATACAATTTGACCATAGCAAACACTGCAACTTGCACACCAGGTATAACTCTTTACATGTTTTCAGTCTGACCATCTTACTTTCTTTAATATAGAATCAGGTATTGCTTTGAACTTCTTCTATTCTCTTGAAATGAATGAATGCTAGTAGCTCAAGACAGAAAAGTAGTTCTGGTTTCAGAATAGGTTTTGAAGTCCGTATCATAGTTATGAGCTGCTGGTGCTAGCATGACACCTCTAGATTTTATACATTTTTTTCCACTCAGTATACTAGAGATATTATTCTAAAGTCAGGGGATATTTGCTGAGGTCTGTAATCCCCTTCGTGCAATGGCCAGATAACAGTATTTACAAGTAAGAAAATTATGTACATAAAACTTAAAAGTTTGTATGTATGTATTTACCCCACTACTTCTTAGAATTGGAAGCTATTAGAAACACCAGACTATCACTCAGCAATAAGATAATAGCAGTTTTGGGGAGAAAAAAGACATAGTATTTATTTCCTCTAAAGAGCAGTTAACTAAATAAATGTGAGTGCAGTAATTGAGATGAAATCAGGCATTTGAAAATTATACTGAGTAGCAAGAACAGTTCACAAAGCTTTTCTGTGGAGGGTCCTTTCTAGGCCTGGCTACAGCAACAGCTCCAAGGGTATTTCCTCGGCTTGGTTACAGTTTCAAGCCATAAGTTTCTTTCCTTTCTGAAAGAGTCAAAAGTGTCAATCTTGTTTAAGATTTCCAATGACAACTAGAACTAAAATTGTCAATTAGCCACAGTGGCATTACTCTTGTTAGCAAATTACCCACCTCTGAAATACAGAATGAACTCCAGCCCTCCAAAGCTTCCACATGCTGTGGGACTCAGCACACTGCTCTGTGGCTCCCAGCTCAGGAAAGAGCCATCTCATGGACCTCACGCTACAGCTCTGACAGGCCAAGCTGGCCCAACACAAGGCCAAACTAAGCATCTTTGTACCATACCATGAAAAGCAGGACTGCATGTCAAGTCGGTGCCCCACTGTGCCAAGGGATCTTGCAACCAGGAAGGTGTGGAGTCAAGTGCAGCGCCATACAAATACATACCCACCACCCTCTGCCAAACAGCTCCCAGTGTGAACCACAGGAGAGCATAGGGCAGACACACCACTAATTTGGACACAAGAGGAGACAGTAGTTGAACGATAGTGGAATTTCTACTGGCAGGTAATATTTATAATCACCTTAAATCTTCTGGAATTGCTATCTTATCTAGGTACCTCTGCTATCCAGGGAGTCTTGACTTCATAAGCAATGTAACAGAAAGTGGACATGTATGAGTTATATTTTTTTTATAGACTTTTCACTAAAATCATAATTCTCAATTCACAAAATTTAGGTTATTAGGACACTTGAGCATTCAATTGATTTGAATTGCACTGAGTCCATGAAAGCCAAGCCCTTAATTATCTGCTAAATGTTGGAAATTTTCCCCCAGACAAGCAAGCACATCTTCAGCTGCACAAGCAAGTATAAAGTAGGCACCAGGCCAACAACTACTTAAAGCAAAATAAGCGCATGTTTCCTATTTCTTTAATGTAAACATATGGATCTAAAATGATGTACATTTAGGTTAAGGTAGAGTGATAGGACAGAATGTAGATTAGTATTTCAAGTAACTAGAGCAGATAAAAGTTTTAAAGGTAAGGTCTTTTTCCTCACAAGTATATTCATCCTTTTTTTTTTTTCTGAAATGCTACCAGTCCCTACATCATTGTCCTTCTTAATCAAATACAGAAATTAAATCAGAGGCACTGATGAGGAAGATATCAGCAGAAATGCACTTAAGCTTATTACATCATGCTTTGTGATTAGAGCCCCAACAACACTTCACAGATTGAGATACATGATTATATTTTCAATTTGGTATAACTGAAATGTTTTATTTTCATTTCAATAAATGATTTTCCTATCTAAAAATCAGCATGCAAACCAGAGCTGAACTGCGCTCCTAGGACTGCAGTTATACAGAAAACTATATGGGTAAACTTCTTGCTTCTGTGTTTCCTATTCAAATATGTAAGTTGTTTTTTCTTAGAAAGGTCTGAATAGATTTTGAGAATTCATGGAGAGAGGAAAAAGATGCAGATTACTCAGACAGTGGAAGACAGCTTTTGGGAACAAAGAACATCTCTGGAAATTAAAGGATCTGCTATTTTCTTCCACTTGTTATAAATAAAAGTCTCATATTTAAATACAAAATAATATGGTACAGTGATTATCTTAGATTTCATTTGATACATTTCTGTAGCTCTATTTGCATATTATTTTTGAACATCCAAAGTGATATTACCTATGAAGGTAAGAAAAAAACAGCTCCCATATTTGAAACTTTTGTTTGTTTTGAAAATGCAATATCTTTTGAGAGATACTGTTCATCCTCTAGGGGGAAAAAGGGAGAATTCGAGTTAGCTGTATGGAATATAAGTATTATATAATATTTATATAAGTATGGCTTATAAATCCATATTGTTATGACAGCCTTATTCATCAGCTATTCTAAGAAAGTAGTACTCCGTGTATCATTAAATAGCTTCATCATAATATGGATGGGGGAAAAAAAATTCTGTATGAAACTTAAGTGTTGAATGTTAATTAGCGAACAGGTTAATTAAACTTTTTAGTTAACTGTTAGTCAATTTTCACTATGTGTTGCCACAAGATTGACCTACAGCATTCATATGTAAGACAAAAATATATCTTCTAACAGCCTCTACTATAGTGTTTGATCATTTGTCCTCTAGTGAAAATGTAAATACTTCGGCCACGAGGTGTATAAAACTGCAGCCTTTGAACTGCCAAATGTTTCTCTTCTAATTCTGCAGCTGAAAGAACAGTATTCTAGGCAAAAATAAGCTAAATGAAACAGAACCTCTACACTGGTGCAATCTACACTGGTACAAGAAGAAAATCTAATCTTCTGCTTTTATGCTGTACAAAACTTTTAGAGAGGTGACATAACTTGCACAACCTACTTATTATCTCCACGAAGACAAAGATGGCAGGATATATTTAGGGATTCACTCTGCTAAATCCCTTTCCGGTGCTCATAAAGCAGTGTACAAAGAGCAAGCGTATTGAGTGGACCTGCCTGCTTCCTGAGTGTGTTGCGCAGATTTATCCCATTCACAGATTTAGATGCCAGGTAACAGGCTCCAGGTACAGCCATCTGTTTGCTGTTGCATTTGGTCCTCTCTTGTTTGCTTTCTGGTTTTCAGTCCAGACCTTGCTTGATGAAAAGTTTCTCTGACCCTCCCTTCCTCTGGAAGACTTGGCACCAGACATAGAGAAGGAACATACAGGAACACAAGCAGCAGTCTTACTGTGGCTTCATTTTTGGTTCCAGCATGCAGCCGGCTGGATGGTGCTTTATGGGCCTCTCATTAGGCAAACAGCATGAAGGCAGTCCACAAGTGTAAAATTAAAATGATCTCTTTGTAGGAGGACTATCAACTAACACCAGCTACCTTTCCAGTCATACACTCACAGACTGACTTCAGCGTTCGCTAACAACACTTCCTTCCCACAAGCTCCACACCTCTCCACAACTTGCACGCACACTGCCATAACTGGCACTTCTTCACCTCCTTCTTTGCCCAAGATTTTTCTTTCAAAGCCAAATCAGTGGGTGCTTATATACAGGACAGCTGGTCCACATGTCTGTTGTCACACTAAGCCAAAAGTGCCTTTTCCACAAATCTTTCCAAGCAAACAAACGAAAGCAACAGTAAATCCACTGGCATTGCTATCCACTCAGATACAATTAAATTTTGGTGAAAAAGACAGTGCATTTCCCAAAAGCAAGGGACAGTATCCTTACCTCTGCATGTGATACCTTCATGAGGTGCAGCACCCAGCTCAGTACTAGGATTCCTTTCCTTCTCCCAGCTGAGAATTCCTGTATAAAACAAGATATAACACTAAGTATCCAAGTTATGTTAAACTCATAAACTAGAAAAATAGAATACTGTGTGGCTAATCTTCTAACTACTTTAAATACAGCTTCCCAAGAACAAATGATTTTAAATGGCTTCTGCATAAATTCCTGGGTAGATCGTTGTGAAGAGACAATAATGGGACTGGAAGAAATTACCTGCAATCAGGCTGTGATGACATTGGGTCTTGGCTGTGACCCAGCAAAGAATGACATGCGTGCCATTAAACATTAGATGTTAATTCCAGACAGTAACACCATTCAGAGAAGGAAACCTTTGCATGTGTAGGAATTAAACTGCATAGATAAAAACAGAAGGCACCTATTTTGCTGCCACCTTAGTAACAATAACACAACAAAACCAAACAAAAAACCAACAAAGAAAAGGCACATAAAAAATATTGTATGAGAAGGTGAAATTGTCCAATATATTAAGTATGAAATTGGGCTTGAAGTAGTTTGAATGGAGAATCAAACAGTACATGCAGCTCTGATTGTTACATTCTTTTTCATCGAAGTGGCTGACCTCTGGAAGTCACCCTTAACATAAGGAAATCTATCCCTTCCAAAATGAGAAGCACTGAAGAACTATACACAGCCAAAGAAATCCGCAAGTTGATGGTTACCCTTCAACACTCAGCTTCTTATATAAATGTCTACACAAGGAAATAGAAGTCAAAACCAGTTTTTGCACCTGCTTTGTAGGCAAAGGGAAACAGCTTAGCTAGAAGATTGAACTCCTAACAAAAGATCAGCCATTAAATTCCTAACTGTCAGATCGTAAGTATAAAATGTGTGGTACACAGAACAGAATATGATGTACTGAAACTGTTTCAGGGAGATTGCAAGGAAAGGGAGAAGAGCCCACATGCACACTCCCACATGCACTGGCAGAGCTGTCACCTGAGATGCTCTCCGAGTGGCAGTGCTCCAAAGGACCTCCTGAAGCAAGACAGGGTGTTCACAGGTGGCCTTCCTACGCACTGCTGCTGCTTCTGCACCGTAAGCATGTGTAGGATTTTGAAAGATGCCTCAATAGCATCCAACATTGTCCCTTAGAGTCTTTAAGTCTGGGCAGAAGGCATCTGTAACTAGGAAGGATGCACTGTCCCTTCTGCCAGTTCTTGCTCACAGAAAAAAGTGAGATGTGATCCAAGAGAATGGAGGCCTTCAAGGCAGAGCTTAACTAACACTCTCACCTATGTACTCTACAAAACAAGCATATAGAATTATTTCTATGCTTTGCCAGATCATTAAACTCCTCAAATGATAGGGCAGGAAGAGTCAGAGACTGGAGAGCAGGAGCACCCCAGAGAACTGGATCCAGGGGAAACTGGAGATCCATCTAAGCACAAACAGGCAGCAGAAGGAACAGGGTCCCTGGAGAGGCCAGAAATGCAGCAGTTACCATACGCATAAGATTCTCTGGGCTACGTAAAGCGAAAGAGTCACAGGATCTTGCTGCAATTATTCCTGCTTATCTCTGGGCTTGCAGAAAAGCAGAAGGCAAGGCAGACTTCCAAGAGTTGAAACATACAGTGTCTCCTAAATCCTCTATCAAATGTGGATACATGCAACATTACACATGGGACTAAAGGGTACAGTACCCACACTATATGCAGATTCATACCTTTAGACATACCTAATGGCAACAATTCCAACAGAGGAGATCACAAAGATAAGAACTCACTTCTCATTTTCTTGCTGCCTTTTGTTTTTGTAGATTATATACTTCCCTCTTATTATACTAGAGATACTATTCTATTCAGTCACAGTGTATATTCTTATCACTAGATTGCCATAGTTTATAAGTCTAGCCCACTCCTCTAATACCATTTGTGTCAGAAATTGAAGTTTTATGAGGGCATCTCTAAAGAACAGCATTGCATTATTGGTCTGAACAATGAAAAAGTGGTTCATATTTGTTTTGCCCATTGAAGCTCTCTGTCACATGAGATACTGATACTGTAATGCAATGGATAAGTGCAATGACTAAAAGATAATCTAAGGACATTTTCTGATGCTTGGGTAGTGCTCACTGCCTTCTCAATGCTCACTGAAAGAATCCTGATAAATGACAGACTCTCCTGATTACCATGAAAGAAAAAAAAATCACTATATACTAATATATATAACCATTTATAGTATGGGTATAATTTGGAAACTGGTCTTTGTTTTTCCATGGTTCACTGATGATACCATTTTACACATCCTGCATTTTAAATCCTTTCCAAATGTGCTTACCCATTTTCTGCTTAGGGCATTAGTATACATGGCTCAATAAAAACAAACAAATGAACCTCTAGAGCCCAGGGTGATAATCTTTAAAAAGCAGGCAATGTACTATTACTAGACCTGGTTCTAGGTTTTGTGATAATATGTATTACACTGAAGTCTGGATCGGGGCATTGAAATAAGATATAAAGTAAAAACCAGCCTTAATACTTGATGTACAAAATACCCTCGGACTTCTGGTGAGACAGGGTTTTGATTGCATTTGAATTCATACATTCTGCTTCAGAAAAAGAAAGAGCTCATCCAAAACCATATCTGGCTATAGGACAGATCATTAGCAAGAAGAGAATACAGTTACTTCAGGAGCATCAGAGCCAAGTTTAAGTCTGTGCTGTAAAAGATGCTTGAAATATGCTGTAAAGAATAGTTGTATTGTAGGGAAGCTACTACTAAGTAGACCAAGATAAAACTTGGACTCAGTTTTTTATGTTCTGCAATATAAGATAACACATAAAAGAAAATAAAGTCAGCTTTGTGGAGAGCAGTAGGAGCTAAGAGGCAGCAGACTGGCTCTGTCCTGGAGTGACTGAAATGAGAAATGAAAGCAAAAGGAGGAGCCCTACACACTGGAGGTGGGGGTTTTTCTATGCCAGAAGAAATCAATGAAATTAACTGACGCACATGTGCAAAATAGCCCATGAAATAAAACAGGCATGGAAACATGACTCAGAAAAGTCTTTGCTCAGCCTCTCCAAGTTTTCTCTAACCTGATCCCTTGGTTTATAGCATGCCCCGTTTAGACAAAGAATTTTAATACAGACTATGCAACTATTCATTGTCTACCGTAAAATTTCAGTGCTGAGTCTCGATTCCTTTAACTTGTTCAGTTTTATTAGAGTTTCACCTTCTTAATTTTTAGATATCAGAGGCAGGATTATCTGGGCAGTGGTAAGAAGGGAGAGCCTGGTAAGGATCAGTGATACGGTGGGAAGCCATGGAGATCAGCAGGTTCCGCAGAAAACAGAAGGGCAGTAAGAAAGGCAGTCACAAACCCAGAAAATGGTAATATTTTTGCTGAAGTTTTGATAGTGTTCACTCTAAAAGACCACATGGGACATTTTTTTTTAAAACTGAAAATTCACTTTTCTTCAAGGAAAAATCTATTAATAAGTCAATTACCAGCTAAAGTGGAGACTGACTCTGTGACCTACCCCATCAAATATGCCAGTGGCACACTCCAATACTGGCATTTCTTAACTTCATTCTTGACTTAAATGCCCTTTTAACGTGCTCATTAGTAAAATCTTCTAATTAAAAAATGCAACAGCTAAAAAGACACCCTCTCTTACAGAAGTCACGTGGAACCAACCCGAACACCTACATGGTTCATTAGCTGAACCGGCAATTTCAGATCCCAGAGCAGTTCTCTACCACTTCTGCTAATTGAATAACTTGTAACAGAAGCAGGCTGTTATCTTTTTTATACACCTGTCACAAAAGGCAGAATTTAATTTATTCTATAGAAATAAAATTTTTGCTCCCTAGAAGACCTCAGGAATCTAGAGGCTTAGAATAATTTGGCCATTTTTAAGAATTGCGGAGGAAAGTGTTGTCATAAGATTATCTGTCTGCCCCCTTCCAGACACTTTGTGCCACCTCCTCCTTTTTCCACCCTTCAACATCGCTGTCTGTCATGGTCCCCTGCACAGTTAGTGTCATTTGGTTTCATACCCTCTTCCGTGTCAATTTTTTTGTGCTATGTTCTCACGCCTCTTCAGTTAAATAATCTTCTTTCTCATTTCTGTCCTTTCCTTTCTGTTCAGCAAGGTCAGGATGCTACAGACACCAATACCCTTCCCACATGTAAGTTATTACATGTGATTCACAAGAGTTATCAGCATTTAATTATATTACATCTGCTTCACACATTATTTCTATAATATGTCCAGTGCTGTTATTTTTCTGTATTTTTTTTTTTTTTTTTAATTTGTGGCAGTTTCTAAAGCACCATTACACCTTTTCTAAATGATATGACACCAACATGAACTACAATACCTGCAGAATTAATCAGATATTGTAGCAGTAATTTCTATCTTCTCCGTGTATTTCTCTACACTAGCAACTCCAAATTCCTTTCCAGGAGTATCTAGATGATGAATCATCATATACATATACTCTCATCTACACCAGAAGAGTGGCTTCAGACTGCTGCCAGTGTCACAAGACAGCCACATATCACAAGGTAAGAGCAAGCCATTAGCTCTTTTGATGACGATGATGACGACAATGATAATAATAATTTGTAACGAACAACTAAAAAAAAAAGTCATATGAATACATTCTAGTCACAGTTTGCATTAACCTTCTACTTTAGCATGTGCCATGGCAATCTTTGAGTGCTTGTGGTCAGACATCAAGTTTTCCCTCCTAATAGCTCCAGAAAACTAAAATGTCTTGCATATCACTTTTAGAAACCTCTTCAGGAATAGGTCACATCACATCAAGTAACCTTCTCCCAAGCAGCTCAATGCCACCCTTAAAATCCAAACATCAAATTATATCCATTCTAACAGTATAATAAAAAAAACCAAACATGAACCATGAGGTAAGCTGTAGCGTTCGGCATTGCACAGAGCTGCACCTGTGCTACCTGCCCTGGGTGCTGTGAACAGGAAAGAAGATAAGGAATGATTCATGAGGATTTTCAAAACAGCTACTTTAAAGGGATATCTATCCTACCTACTTCTAATGACATTTTAAATATCCTTATTTAATATACATATTGTGGATGCTCCGTCATTGGATGTGTGCTATTCCAGGTTGGATGGGGCCTTGAGCAACCTGATTTAGTGGGAGGTGTTGGGGGGTTGGAACTAAATGATCTTTAAGGTCACTTCCAACCCAAACCATTGTATGATTCTATGATAACTGTAGAGGGTGCAGGTGTCCAGGCTCTGGCAGGGGCCTGTGGGTTGGCATTTGTGAGGCCAGGGCTGCTCCTTGTCAGACACACACAGTTCCAGCCAGCTCCAACCAACCTACCGCAGGGCACAGCTGAGCCCCTCAGCCATGAAAGCTTGTGTAAGGAAGGGCAAAACAGTGCCTGGCAGTGAGAAATGAGGGAAATGTGTGAGAAATAGTCCTGCAGACACCAAGAGGAGAGCAGGAGGTAGGAAGGAGGGGCTCAGGGTGCCTGAGCAAGAGTCCCCCTGCAGCCCATGGAGGACCCATGCCAGAGCAAGTTTTTCTTGAAGGACTGTAGGCCACAGGAAGGACATGCACTAGAGCAGTTCGTGAAGGACTACAGCCCATGGAGAGGACCCACAACGGAGAAGGAAAAACTGTGAGTAGGAAGGAGTGGCTGAGACAAAGTGTTATGGACTGACCATAACCCACTGTCTGTGTCCTTCTGTGCCACTTGGGGGTGATGGGGAGGAAGCAGCAGGGCCAGGAAGGAAGGGGTGAAGTTGAGCCTGGGAAAAGGGGGGAACGGGGGAAAGATGTTTTAGTTTTTGTCATGGTTTGTCACCATCTAAAACTACTTAAATTTTAGTAATTTAAATCAGTTTTTCTCAAGGCGAGCCTGTTTTGCCTGGGACAGCAACTGGTCAGTGATCTCCCTGTCCTTATTTCCACCCACAAGCTTTTACATTTTATTTTCTCAGTCTGCCCTGCAAAAAATGGGGAGCAAGAGTACAGTGTGGGGGAGGGGGGTGATCCAGCAGCTGGCCAAGGTCAACCCACCACAGTACCTTCAGAGACCACCAATCACCTCAACTACAGAAACACAACCTCATTGAAGACTGGAGTTACAGCAAGCACAGCCATAGCTGCTTTCTGTTTCAACACCAATGCACACTTTGTGAGCCAGAGGATCCACCCTAAGTACCCTATGTAGATTGCATTGATTACACAGAGATTGTAAGAGTAATGTTAAAATTAATTACCATTCAGGCAATAAAGATGATATTATGGGATTCAGCTATACATAAGTTTGTATTTCATGTACAAAATGGTCACTAAAAATTTGTGATTTAAAAATTAAAGCATTACTGATACATTTCTATTTTAAGATGAAGTCTCTTGGCCACTGGAGTTCTGGAAAATATTTCCCCCCATATGATACGATTTGGTGTGATTTTATCAGAGCCACTGTTCACTCAAGACCTCTTTCTGCAGGCACAGAAACCGCCTTTTAAAATAGATGTTGAGTTCCCTATTCATACCAACATGCATTTTCTGTGCATTATCTTGACAGTATCAAGAATGCAAAACCTGATCATTTACCACTAATAACCATCTTCTTACTCAGTTTGTGTGATGTACTTGAACGTGAAAATTTTTTTGCCCTCTACCAAAAATAAAGCAACTAGTTTCCAACTCATAGACATTCAAGAAGACACTAAGCAAGGACAGGGGTACTCCTGAAATCCTGCCCTCGCAAAGCCTAAACACAGACACATAGGTTCAGAAGACATTCAACTGCACACTTGGGAGCCAAAGCCCGAATTAAGCCATTTTTAAATTATAACCTGAAAAAAGAAAGTAATCACCACTTAAATAATAGCTCAAAATGGAAAGCATTTGCCCAGGCACTAGAAGACTGAGACCCAAGGCCTTTCTTAGCCTGAAGGACCTTAAACCAGCATTTCTAAGCTTCCTACAAGAATATTTACTATCAGGCAACGCATAAGGTTGAAGGAGCTACCTACACTGCTCTCAGTGAAGCTATGACATGCTGCTGAAAAGAACTGAAGACGTGTGAAAAAGAAGTCTGGGAATTGGGTCCCTGTTCCCAAGACACTTTCTCTTGTTTGTATTTGAGGATAAAACACAGAAAACCTCCTCTCTTCTACTGCTGCAGCAATCTCAGGCAGAACAATCACAACGGCACAGTAGTGCCTGCACACATTCAACTCATTCCAGAGCCATCACATCCGTTAAGACTTGTGAAGGATCACTGCAGAGTATCACATAGCTTCAGTTTCCTGATTGGGTTTATGCATGATTTAGGAGTTTGATGTTTAGATGGAGGCAATTACAGCCATAAAAATGTGTAAATGTAGCCATTTTGAAATCTCTCATGTCAAACAGAACTGCTAAGCAACTGAGACTGACTTAAGAGTTCATCGACAATTGATAGGAGGCTTTCAGGGTCCAAAGCTTCAATTCAGAAGCTTCCATTTAGTCAAACTGCACAACTAGATCTTAAGCTAAATCCATGTGTGTCACACATAGAAACCCAGCAGCAGAGTAGCTACTTTTCAAAGCCCATTGGAAAAAACAAGAGGCTTTTCAAAGGATTGGAACCACTTTGGCCTCAGCTGCATTTTTGTTGCATTCCTTGCATATACTTTGACTTAAAAACAACATGTATGGCTATCAAAATAAAGGGAAGCCAGAATCAGTCACTTAGGACCCTCTACTATCATTTCACTTTACATCTGTTAAAAATATGTATTGGTTAGCTCACCAGAAATGTGACATTGTTCTTGGATATGATCAAGACAGATGAACATCAGTCCAGCTATAAAGGACAGCAACAGGACTATCGGCTAAACATAAAAATATTTTCTTCCTATTGTTTAATAAAGTTATGCCTAGATTAAAATATTAACAAAAATATATTTCTACTGTTCTGAAAATACTCTACAGAGGCTTCATGAATTAAGATGATACTGAGCTCAAGAGTCAGTGAAAGGTCTAAAAATAACCATACTCTTTACCACAGTCACCATGAAATTTGAATCACCTTGAAAAGGAACTTTACTTTTAAACTATCTTTCCACACTTCATTCAGCTGTATTCTGAAAATAAATTCTGTTCCCTGATGTGAATTTCCCTTGCCCATCCAACATTTCAAATCTACACACTAATGGACTCCTAATTTTCTGGGGTAGTCAACCACACAAAACACTAAGGCAGATCATTAAAAGAAGTGGAAATATCTAAACAAAGACATAACAATTAATTCTGTGCAAGCAATAGCTCTACCACAAACCTATGAAAAAATATTTATCTCATTGTTATTCTAAGCAGGGTGTAATTTAAATAGCTAATTTTTCCATCAGTTTATTTTATGTTAAATCCTTGATGTTTTAAAGAAACAGTTTCCAAATCTGTCTGTCCAACTTTCATTTTGGGTTTTTAGTTTTGATTTTTTGTCTCTCTTTTACCCAGAATTTAGCCAGATTATTCAGTCAGTCATTTGGCTTTGCTTCATTCCTGCTTAGTGCCTCTGAAGTTAATTCCCAGCGGTGCTTTATTCATCCTGTGAGACAGAATTTCATTACAATATCCCAAGCTGGACAGGGAGGCGATAGGGAGGCTTCATCTAGATGTAGTACCAAACTTCAGAGGAAAAATGAAGCATTGTCTTATAGCATTTCAGTCCACTCTTTGCTCAAGTGGCACACTAAAGAGCTAAGAGTGAGTCTGTAAACTGCTATTATTGGGTTTTCTGTTAATTGGAAGCTGTAATTTGTCAGTAGCCAATTTGCCGAGGAATAAATGTCTTTCTCTTCTCAGTCACCTTCATATGACTGCACAAGAAAGAAACAGCACAAAAATAGGAGACCTGTCTGTGAGATCACCTGTACAACATGAATGGCTTCAGTAAGACTTTTTTTAATGGCAGGGCACAAGGGAACACAGTTGAAATATTTTGTGATAAGATCACTGTCATATCTAAGGCTCAACAGAAAGCATGTAGCTTAAAGCCACTGCTAAATCATACAGCAAAGAATGAACAAGAAGAGGAATCATACATATAAAATGTAATTTTACTTGGAAGAGAAAATGTGCTTTTGATTTTAACACTGTAGAATATGCAATACAAAAAAAAAGACAGGTGTTTTGTTTTCCATTTACTAGTTCAAATCCCAGGACCTGAAGTATTTCCACTATGTTTTTTAAATAGTTTTGTTGGGTTTTTTACACAACTGTGTTGATTCATCCTCTTTGGCTGCTCTGTAACATTCACACTGGATGAAAAATACTGCATTATCTGCCTCCAGTAACCAAAGTCCTTTCTTTTTTGACAAGCAATTCTAGATAACTCACGAAATGTTAACCCCAGCAAAAGAATGAAATACTTTCTTTTTCATCGCATTTCTTTGAGGCTGTCATGGTCTAGAAAGCATGGTTAAGGCATGCATATGACTTAGCAACAAAAAATCTGAATTTCTTTTTTTTCATTCCCCCAAGCTCAATGTATGTCCTAAATGTTTACAGAGTTAGTGAACATTCTTTGTTAAGCATAACATCAATTTCATCAATAAAAGACTTTCAATACTGAATTTTAAATGTGTAAGATAAGGTACGTTTTCTCAAAAAAAAATTCCTTTTTTTTTTTTCCTGAGGGCATATTTTCTTTACTCATTGAAATAAATAAATGCGTGGTACCTTCCAAGTAATTTGTATAGCATTCCTATTTCTTATCTATGTCTTAATCAGTTTCTCAGGTAACTACCAATAATTTCAAAACATATGATTTAAAAAAAAACAGTGAAGAAAAATCCCTAAATATAAACAAAATATTGCATTTTTAAAAATAATTCAATTTGATACAAAATTGTGAATTTGATGGGAACTAGTATCTTTTCTAGTTTGTCCAGACAGTCCAAGAATCTCCTCTAAATACATTAAGTTTCTCATGCACAGTATACTTCTAATATATTAATTCTTGCAGCAAAGTGTTTAAATGAATAAACTAGTGAAAATAATCATTATTTATAGATGATCCATCTTGGAGAAAACAGTATACACAAGATGTTTGATCTTGAAGATATTTGTCTACATACTGAACTATAAATAATGCGCATTTCCAATTATTTCAGTATCTGAAGGGAGAAAGATTTACCTTTGATAAAAAAACCAAACCACTGTCAAATTGTGCTCTAGATCTGTATACTGAAAAATCAAGTCTTTATGTTCAGCAATTGTTCAAAACTCACTGGCGATGTCACCATGTTTTGAAATTTGGCCAAGAAAATAACAAGAATTAAACTGTGAAAAGTGATTTTGAGAAAATTATGTCTTGTGAAGTTCTGGTAAGACTGTCTACTGATTCCCACTGACTGGCAGCTCTTCAAATAGACAATCAGTTTGAATGTTCTCAAGAAGTAACCCATCTGAACTTTGATTTAGGAAGTGAGTTTGTACAGTTTGTAGAACTGGAGTATCATCGTGATATTCATGACTCCCTGAATTTGACATTGCTCATGTAAGATGAAAAAAACAAATTCTAATTTCCTCCCCTCTGGTGGCAAGCCTCATTTATACATCTTGAGAACAGATCTAAGTTGCCTTGCGCTTAATGGCTGTGTTCCATGTATTTCTGTGTGGAAAAGAACTTTTCCATCTAATTAAAATCTTCTAGATTTCAAAGGGAAATCGGGCTGGAGATTCAAAATATCTCTAAGTCAAAAGAGCACTTAAAATTCATCAGAATATTTTTTCATTCCTAGCACACAATGTAAACTTAAAAAAAAATCAAAACAAACAAACCTATTTAGCTTGTGTCAGAGCAACAGAAATAAATAAAATTTAGAAAATACTGTATTTCATTTAGAAAATATTACCAGAAAAAAATTACATGTGAGGAAATAAGCCTAAAGGCATTCCAACAGTGAACTTTTTTTTTTTCTTGAAAAGTAGAGTTTTTGTCAACTTTGTCAAAAAATTTCCTTCTTTTTGTGAGGTCTGTACCTTGATCAGCAAGAAGTACCATGAAAAACTCAGGGGATTTTTTGCACTGAGTACATTCTGGTCCTCATGTGATGAATTTCCTGGTCTCAGTTGCACCCATGGCAGGGTGACAATCAAAAATACCACAATCACGGTCAGAATTAGCAGGCAAGTTGGCTGGCAGTCTCTCAGGAGAGACAACAGAAAGTGAATGAGCTTTGTAGTTAAACACCAGTTTTATTGAAGAAATATTTTGTTATTAAATAGGTGTAGTTCAGCAAAGCATTAACAGGAAAATTGATGCCACTTCTGACTGCCTTTAAATGTGTGTTTCAGCAGATACCTCCTAGACTCTCCAAGTACAGATGTATCTTTTTCCACAAAAATACAATTGACTTGAAAAAGCACATAATTGAGTTACACAGACACACACTAACATCCAGCTCTGAAGTCTCATTAAGACAAAGATTTGGTCTTAATAATGTATTCTTCCAGGATTTCACCAAAAATATAATTTCCAAACAATACTCAGAAAAAGAAGGAATGTGCTAAAACGTAAAATAAAAGTGTCTCTTGTTCCCTTCAGAGTCCTTTCACTCATTTCCTTGGTTAAAGTTCTTTCAGTGCCTGTTAATTAATTGCTGTGATTGAGGTCAAGTTTGAAGATAATATGAGGTTAATTTTAGACTCTCTCGAGTGCAGACTAAGAAACTCATTACTGTTACTGACGTTTGAGTGTCAAGTTAGGTAGACCTATAATATCTCTGTGTTTCAATGATATTGACCTTTCTTTAAAGAAGTACTGCCTTGGCCTGTGTCATAGAGGTCTGCTCCTAGTACCTTTTTAATTTCTTTGATTCTGTTGCCAGATTGTAAATCACAAGTGAGAGCTCAAGGTTTCTAATTAGTCTGATGTTCTCCAAGGAGGCTAGTGAATATAATGTAGTAACACATGTAACTAACCACCACTGAAAATGCTCTTAGCAGAAAACCAATTAAAAAGAAAATGAAAAAGTGAAAAATTGCACTGTGCTTAGTCTGTGCTCACTACCAACTGGCTTACTAGAAATCTTGAATCTTGGTTGCTGGCCAGCAAGAATCTTAGTGATTGTAAGGTAAATTTATACTTGGTTAATTTATTATAAGGAAAGTTCATGATTAATTTATAATATGTGATTGTATTATAAACATTCCATAACAAGTCTGAAATTATTACATACTACCCTACATCCACTGCTTACAAAGTGACACACAGTAAAAGCAATCACTTCTGATATCTTCTGTACCAGAGATAGAAAGCAAAGAGAAACTATGCAGGGCACTGGTCAGTGACTAAATCTTGTTGCTTCCCCTGCAAATCACAGCCCATTCCTAAGCTGTATTTATTAAAATAAACATTTGGCTTTGTTTCCTGTAGTGGAAATACAGGAATGACTTGAATTATAGCAAGGAAGGAAGACTGAAGTACCCAAGAAATTAAAATCCCACACAGTCTGAGTAGTTGTACCACTATGTGGAGTAGTCCAGGATGTGAATGTGGTTTGCATTGATGTGTCTTAACTGCCTAGCCCAAAACTAGCTAACTTGGCTAGCAACAACCACTTGAAACTGCTGAGCTCAGCAGAAACTTGCTAAGTGTGAGAAACCATTCAGCTACCCTCAGATAAGCTCCACGGTGCTACAGTTACAACACTAAGTAACACAAAGTCCCATGGAAGAGTCTTTTTGCATATATCTATATAATGGGCAGTAATACCAACAGCTGTAGAGCAGACGAACCCTAAAACAATTTTTAAAATGGCATTTAGAGAGTTAAATCTGCTAGGTCTTTTAGGCACCATTTTGTTCTGCATTAACAGTGCTTCAGAAACACAAGCTTTAGACTACCTTGTCTGAAAACTTATGGACATATAGCAATATAATGTGCTATCAAAAACCTACTCTAAAAGAAAATAAATGGTGACAATGCAAACTGTAGTTTATGCTCTGCTCATGTCAGATATTTCAAAATAGTGCATTTGTGGGTCAAGTCCTTCGTGGCTTGTGTGAGGAAGGTGTCTCTTTTGATACAAATTTTCAGTGAGCAATCAAGCCACTAGTCCCTACAACTGTCAGTGACATTCTCTCTTTAACCTGGATTTTGTTTCCCTCTGATTTTGTCAGACTGCAAGGTTATACATGCATCCTCACTGTGTTTTCCAGGAAAGTCATCTGAAACAACAGAAATCCCACGAAATCCCATAAAATGCCTGTAGGAAGGCTGAGCAAAATAACAAAAAACAAGTGCTCAACACAGAATGTTTCATTCTCACTGAAAATACTTTTGACGTTAGCAGCATAACTGAAGTCGAGAAAATCCTTGAATACTTTGTTAAATAGCAGTCCAATTTCCTCAATCAATGTAGGGTCCAGACACAATATTATAATGCCAAATAATTCAGATTGTTCATTGAGATAATGCAGTTCTTTAACACAGAACATGATTCCTAATCTGGTCAGAGTACAAACATTCAAGAGTAGAACTATGCTGGATTTTAGAAGGGCTGAAAGACAGGCTTTAAATACGAAATATCCCAGACTCCTATATTATTTTTTGTTTGCTTGTTCAACAAGAATGTAATTCACAAGTTCCACATGTTTGGTTGGTTTTGTTTGGGGTTTTTTTGAGGTTAGCTTGGAAATTAAGTAGTGATTTCAATAGTGCTTATACACTTGACACTGCTTTCCTCCTCCCATATGATGGTTTGGTTAGACAAGGTTGTCATAAGGTTATAAGTACCAGAAGCAGAGCTGTTTTTGAGGTTACTGACTTCTAAATTGCTCCCTTCTCTGATATGTCAGGACATTTAGTTAGAAGAAACTGCAATTATAGTTTTCTTGAGCATTAGTGGTTTGATATCATGAGTCAATTAAAAAAACCAGAGAACAGTATGGAGAGCAATTAATAGAAGTCCTGAAAATATAAATTTTCATGTTGTGGTGGGTTGACCCTGGCACGGCACCAGGTGCCCACCAAGCCCTCCTATTGCACCCCCCACCCCCGTCAGCACGGCACGCAGGGAGAGAATAAGACGCAAGGAGCCGTCAGTTATGATAGATAAGATGTT
>WTSP01025571.1:97187-144058 GCA_025331215.1 Actenoides lindsayi | reverse complement strand
GGCTGCTAACTTCAGAAAGTGCAGTTAATTAGAAGAACTGAGCTGAAAAGTAAAATTACTGAACAGAATTAGTTCTGATCTCACTCAAACCAGGACACTGCTTTGGGAAAGGTCCTACCAACATTCTCATAGTATTTGAAAGAGAGATGTAAATGTAAATATAGTGACTTGTAAGTTAAAAATGAATTTCTGACACCCTCCCACATGTTGCTTTATTTGCATTCAAAACAAATCACATATCTTCTGGGTAAAATTTAAGATACAGGTTCCCAGTCTTATTAATAACCTCCCATGTCCAAGGCACTGACAGCTGAATCATTCCTTCTGCATATTCAACCAAGGCTGCATGTAGGTTACTGCTTGGAAGTGCATGGGGAAATCAAAGCCCTTTGGAGATTGCATCTTATGTATCAAAATTTTTCCAACTTTGTAACCATTTCATTTTCTCCTTTGTTCAAATCATAATTACATCTTCTCTTTTAAGCCTGGAGTAAATCTGACAAGTACACAGTACATTATTACTCTAGGAAAAATAGACATATTTAAAGCACAATATCGAACTAATATTCCTTTCTATTCTCATCCAGAGGGGCTTGCAGCTTCAACCCAAACATCTCAAGTTCCTGCAGAGTCTTCATTCAACAGTGAAATCCAAAGCTCAAGGTTCACAAGTCTGCAATTCTTAGGCAAGACAAGAATAGCTGCAGTCTAACAAGAAGACACTGACTACGCTGGCCATAGTTTCAGACACCTCTCAAATCATCACAATGTGTCTGTATAATCTTTGGAGGTAGTACCTTCAGTGTCCTCTCTCTGAAGAAATATATGTAGTTCTTTCCATTTTATGGTAAGTCAGAAGCTCTGCTTACATAAGAAATGAGTCTGAGATAATATCCTATGCATGCTAATGTGTCTTGTAATTTTTGATGAGTAATGCTGTTCTGCCTTCTAAAGAAGAAAAGGCTCAAGACTGATTGGCTTGAAGTTTGGACAGGGTAAGACTTTGTCAACCATATAAACAAAGATATTTCAGTGTCATGATACACCCTTCATGGGAACCAAGATGTAGGTCTGTTAGCCCATGCCAAATGGAAGCAGAATGAGCTTCAGAATTGTATGGCAGTCAGCAAAGAAACATGTCACAGTCCTGCTTTTCGACCATGACATGTTACATGGCACAAGCCATGCTACTCCTCACCTATATAATGTACATCTCGGAAAGTCTGTAATGACCATATTGATTACTGGATGTTAAGAGTGAAAAAAAATTATGAACTCACAATCTGACATCCCATAATGGCATGGCTGTCAAACGCTCTGTGGTGACTCCCACACTATGCTTGCACTGAAAATATTTTGGGAAAAAACTATTTTTATGTGAACCTTGAGGAAGATGTTCTTTCCCTGCTTAAGCCCTTAAAAATTAACGATTAGCTTCAATGAAGCAAGAAATTCTTTTTTTTCCATTTTACTTTTGCCCCTCACAAAATTACATTGCCTCACATTGTCGAATTTTTCTATAGAATGTTCTATTTAATATATTCATTATTAAGAATGTGTTTACATGAGAATAAGAAAAGCAACGACTGCCCTATTTTTGCACTCCAGGATGCTACAATTTCAAAAGCAGATTTAAAATGAATGTCTATGTAGTGCTGAGCAAAACTTAGAGGAGACAATAAACAGGCACCTAACAGGAACACACCTTTACTTACTGTGATATTGGCACATTTGCATTGACTTCCAGGAAGAAAAAGTCAATGGCTTACACAATCCTATTCATTACACTTAAAAATCTGTAATTTTACATGAAAAGTCAAAAGTGATGTCTCTGCTTTTTGTTTTCATTTTCTTTTGTTTGCTCGGTGATCTAAGAACTACCCTGGGGAAAAATCTGACTCCAGTTATAAAGCAAACAACGCCCATCTGAAACAGCACCTCTCCAAATCTCTTTTTCTTCACATCAAATTCCTTTAGCTTAGTATTTCACACTGAGTGATAGATGACTTAATAGACTACCTAGGTACCAATATTATGCAATACCAGAATTACAGATTTCTACCCTGATGTCACACCAATCTAACAGACAAAAGAACCACTTTCACAAACACAGCAGCTGATCTGCAGCAACTGTCCACTGTGAATTCTTTTAGCCCATGGCAAATGCAAAATAAATTGAGTTAGCTTAGCCTTCTTTCATGCTAACTTAAATTAAGTTGCATTTGCTACAGGATAAGAGCACTCAGATAGATATTTATTGTGGATCTGCCAGAACATGGTAACTTCTTACCCTGCAGTAATGTGTTTGTTTGAGACCTCAGGCAGAGAATTTTTAATGTTGAGAGTTCTCACATTAAGTAATAAAATTAATAAACAATTTCCAATTTGGTGACAGATCCCATGAAACAAGGTAGGAAAGGGAAGACTGGGTAGATCTGGATGTGAAATAAAACATCCTTTTGTGGAAAGGGTAAAGAGAAGCTAAGCAGTCAACCTGAGATCAAATACAAGTCCATTCAATTCATGAATAAAGGAAAAGCAGTGAAAAAGTAGTTCTTGATTTAGAAATAATTTTAAAGATAGAGATTCCTTGTTTTGATGATTATCCAAAGCTCTTAATGATATGCTTTCTAAAAGTTTGGTTGTATTGTCCTTACAGAGGGTACAAATTCAGTGACTGCTTTTTGACTTCACAAAAGTAGTCTGACACCTTACAGCATGTCTTCGTATATTACACTCCTAGACTTCTCTAAAGCTGTTAGATAATGCTTGACCTCCATGTATTTAAGAACACAATAGCCTTCATTTTATGATTTAAAATCCAGTAGAAAAATTGAAAGCTGTAACAGCAATTTATTAATACTTTTTGGATGGGATGGGATGGGATGGGATGGGATGGGATGGGATGGGATGGGATGGGATAGATATGGCAGGACAGGACAGGACAAGATAGTTAGTTGGAAGAGGCCTACAAGGATCATCTAGTCCAGCTGCCTGACCACTTCAGGGATGATCAAAAGCTTATTAATGTTATTAAGGACATTGTCCAAGTGTTTTTAAACACTGATGGTCTTGGGACATTGACCACTTCTCTAGGAAGCCTGTTCCAGTGTTTGACCACCCTCTCAGTAAAAAAATGTTTCCTAATGTTCAGTCTCAACCTTCCTTGGTGCAGCTTTGAACCATTCCTGCACGTCCTGTCATGTGATCCCAGGGAAAACAGATCAGCACCTCTCTCCCCACTTTTCCTCCCAAGGAAGCTGTAAAGAGCAATGAGGTCACCCCTCAACCTCTTTTCTCAAAACCAGACAAGCCCAAAGTCCTCAGCTGCTCATCACAGGACATTCCTTCCAGACCTTTCACCAGGGTTTTGCTCTCCCCCACTCCGATGCATTCAAGGACCTTCACATCCTTCTTAATTTTTAGGACACAGAACTCAGTACTCAAGGTTATGGTGTGTTTAATGCACACCAAAATTATTATTGCTTCCTAAGCAAATTTGAGCACTGTTCCCTGACAGTAATTTGGCATATAGGCATGCTTAAGCAATACCCTGAAGAACCAGAAGTATGGTGAAAGACCTCAGCTCCCTCCAGTCTCATGAAATGAGATCAAAGAACAATAGACTTTTTTGTTTATTTCTTATGACCAGTCAACCTTCATATGCCAATGGAGTCCCCAAACCAGTTGGTTTTTAATAGCAGTTGGCTCTGTGCTGTGAATTCATGATTTTCCATTCCCTGTTATAAAGCCAAAAGCTCAAGAGAATTATTGATTTACTCACCAAGGTGAACCAGTAGGAAAAGAATACACAATGAAAACTACTTCTGCTCTAACAGCATTGCAGCTTTTGCACAGCAACATTTCACACAGCAAAATGTTACATTCTAGTGAGTCCAGTCAAAACCAGATAAATACTAGAAGTGATTACAAAAAGAAGTAAAATTATTTTAAAATAAATATTTTTATTGAAATTATATGCTTGCATTTTGTTGGTTTTCCTGTGTATATACAGCATAAATACATTTTTCCTTTCTTTTTGAGGAAAATCTGTATTTTGAAGAGTGAAAAAAGTGTTTACTCTTTTGTATAATTTTCAATAAATATTGGGAGAACAAGTGTGAAGAAAGTAGATCCCCCCCCCCCTTGCATTTGAATAACATTACTTTCTTTACATTTTGATCATGTAGTTTTATTAACTTTAAGCATGATACCATATCTAGGGATCTATACTGAAACTCTTGCTTGGTTAACCACTGTTTAAACAATAGTTTACAAGACATTTGAATCATTCTAAAGGCTGTCAACCTTTCTCAATATTGCTATTGTAAAATGTTACCCTTTGGCTAATCTCTTTTAAATTAGGTAAGTGAGAGTAGCTAAAGGGAAAGAAAACAGATCTCATAGTCTACTCCCCAAATGCCTAGTAAAACTGTGTAGTGAAATTCAAGCAGGTTCTTTGCTGTGACTGCTCACATTTGGATATTCTGAGTTATGGCAGATCAAAGACTTCACGATCACTTAACAGAAAAATGGAGGATTTTACACTATGCTTTTTATGCCTGGGCTACCCCTGGATTTAAGCAGTAGCATCTGTCTGTTAGTGAAAGAAGCAGTGTATCTGCATATGCTTTTTTAAAAGTAAAATGTTGAGACTTAAAGCCTAATCAGTGTTCTTCTAAGATTTCTCCTTTTAGTGTTGCCTGAGCCGTACTTAGAGTTCCTATTTTGATAAATCCTGAAGTCAGATAATACAGGTAAGATCTTTTCAGTGTTGTTTCATCATGCTTGGATTTGGTATTTAGCACAGCTTATCTGCAATACAAAAGACTCATTTTGCAGCTATTTTTACACTTCTACTCAATGTTTTTTGCTAGTAAAGTTTTGAATGTTGGGTTAAAAAGAAGGACCACTGCTTTAACACTCACAGAAGTCACTGGGGACTCAGGGTCTATCAGCTTATTTGCCCCTCAGGCTAGTTATTACACAGAGGTGGATTCATTTTCTCATAAAATACAAAATTTAAGCTCTCCTTTTCCACCAGTGCAAAGTGACCTTATTAGGTTTGAGCTCCCTATATCTTCAACTGAGTGGTATAAAATGGCTCAAGGACCATCAAAACTGATATATTTCTTACATATTTGCTCTGATTTCTAAAGTATTCCATGATGTTCTGTACAAGTGAAGTTATGTTCACTTTTAAGGGACACTCTCAAGTTGCAAAATTCAAGTCTTTACAGTTTAAAACTTATGAGTCATGGCCATCCATGGGATGCTCATAAGCATCACAAGTATTTATTGTAGGCTTTAAAATCTTGCAATATTCAGAACTGATCTAGGATTTTCCTTAAAAAACAAAAAAATCATCATTTACATGTGGCATAGATCAGCACATATCAAGTGACATGATCTACACCAAAGAAACACGTTTATTCTCCTGAAAATATTCTAGTGCACCAGCTACAACAGCCTCTGCTACCAGCCAGTCAGCCAGGGGCTCTCCCTGCAGTCAGAACCTTATTTCGCCAGCAACCAGCAACGGTTTTTACCTTAGCCAACCAGTCAGGGTCTTAATTCCCTACACGGGCCAGAGTATTATTTCTGCTGGTCAGAAAAATAGAGCCTTATTGAACCTGGTCAGACAGCCAGAGTCCAATTCCACTTGCCAGTAGTCAGGGACTACTTCAAATCCTCTTTGACCCAAGCCAATCACCCAGAGTCCTACTTCCCTAGCCAGAAAGCCAGAGACTACTCAGAACACACTTGAACCCTGGGTCACCAGCCACATCCTTAGAGTCCTCTTGGATCTCAGCTGGACAGCCAGAGACTACTCAGAGTCCTCTTTAACCCTGGTTTGCCATCCAGAGCCCACTTAGAGACCCCTTTTACCCTAGCTGGCCAGCTAAAACCCTCTTGGACCCTGTCTGGTCAACCAGTCAGAGCCTTGCTTTGTGTTAGCTCAAGAATTGTTTTGGAAAACGTGACACAAGCCTTTTTAAGGCCTATGTGTAGAACATTTTCCGCTCCTACCATCTTGAAGAATTAATGTATTTATCAGAAAAGCTAATCAGACTGGTTAGCATCATTTAACCCTAATGAATTAAAATAGAGTATTGTTGTGCACTTTGCTCTCACTCATGCTTCCAGAAATGGCTTCCAAGAAGATTTGTTTCCTTATTTTCCAAGCAACTGAAGTGGAACTGACAGGTCAGTAGGTTCTCAAATTGTCCTTCCCTTTTTAGCTGTAGGTGTAACGTATCATTCTCCTGGAATGTGAACTTTCCCCACAGTATGAGGAGGAAGTCTGCTTGCCTGAACCCCAGAGTCTGTACTCTGCATTTGCCTTCCCCATGACCCTCCTATGTCATGGGCTATACAGGCATGGTTTCCATTACTATCCCTGACCAGTTCTTGCAGATATTTTCTGTCCCAATTTGGTGCCTCTAGTATTTGTGCTGCTCTGTCACTTGGGTATCACAGATGTGCAAATAGCAAGCACCTAGTATCGCTATAACTTTTCTCTGAAGCTGATGAGGCAGTATTTCCCAAAGCCTCTGCAATATTTCTTCAATTTTCTGATGACATTATTTTTATACTGTTCTTCTCATGGCCTTGTGCCTGTAAACACCCAACAGTGCTGTTATGGGAAGTTTTTGTAGGAAGCAACAACTTTTGTGGTGAGGGAGTGGACAACAGGGACAAATCCTTCCCTTCAGTTTGTACATCTGAGTTTATTTTGGCAAAAAACATCCACATTGTTGTAGTTATGAGTACTTATTTAATCATTATGTATTTTATCATTATTTTGTCATCATGTATGATTATTTAATTAATTCTTTTAACATTATTTAATTCATTAAGCAAATTATAATTTCATTAATTGTAATTTAATTCATTATATATTGTATTCTTTATTGTAATCATTATTTAATCATTTTTGCATTACTGTACATTATTGGAGCTTAAAAACCAATTATTTGCACCTGATTGTGATACTCTAGTCAGCACTAATAGCATCATGGACAGCCAAAAGAGGGATTAAGTGAGTACTTAAAAAGAGGACACAGTGTGCACAGGTTATGGCACAGCCACATCATCCAGCTGGATTGCCTTTGGGGGAGTCTCAGGGTCCTTGAGGACAGAGCCTTGTGGCAGGTTGCCACGGCATCCTGCTGTCTCAGGAGTCCTTTGCAGAGGGAGGCAGAGCTTTGAGGTCCCTGCTCCTCCAGCAGCACCCCCAGGCAACGTCAGGGCTCAAAGCCACAGGTCCCCATGCTGCTCCCCTCCCCAGGCCATGCTGGCCTTGGGCCACTGCAGGAGGCTCTCAAGAGGGTGGGGGAAGCCCTACAAATGATCCCAAACACACCGGTCAAAAGAGAGCTCACAATCGCCAGCCAGACAATCTGGAGGCAGCTGAGAAGAGACCCTGAAAGCTTCTGGAACCAGCTGCACTGAGCAGTCATTTTGTGGGGGCTAACAAGTAACTAAATGCTGTCATTTAGTAACAGAGTAAGATAGTGAGAAATAAAAACAAAACTAAATACACCTTCCCACCACCCCTCCCTCTTCCCAGGCTCATCTTCACTCATAACTCTTCTCCCTCCTTCCCCTGAGTGGCACAGAGGGATGGGTAATGGAGGTTGAGGTCAGTTCATAGCATTTTGTCTCTGCCATTCCTCCTCACACTCTTCCCCTGCTCCAGCATGGGGTCCCTCCCACAGGAGACAGTCCTCCACAAACTTCTCCAATGTGTGTCTTTCCCATGAGCTATATTTCCTCACAAATCACTCCAGTGCTTGACCCTTCCACAGGCTGCAGTCCTTCAGGAACAGACTTCTTCAGCTTTGGTCCCCCATGGGCCACAGGTCCTGACAGAAAATTTGCTCCTGCATGGATTACTCTTCATGGGATGCTCTTTCTGGCAGGAGTCTGCTCCTGCATGGGGTCCTCCATAGGCTGCAGCATACTCTAGTGAATGTCCACATGATCCAGCATGGGGTCCTCAATGGGCTGCTGCATGGATATTTGCTCCACCATGGTCCTCCATAGGCTGCAGGAAAACACTTGCTGTACCTGTCTTCTTCAGGGGCTGCAGGGGAATCCCAGCTCTGGCAGCCGGATCACCTCCTCCTCCTTCCCTCACCTCAGTGCTTGTGGGGCTATTTCTTGTACTTTTCCCCCCACCACCTGGGCAGCGTTTTTCCCTCTCTTACTCCAGCTTTCCCCGAGGCACCACCATTGAGGCCGCAGGGCTCGACTGTGCCCTGTGGAGGGTCAGGTGGATTCATCTGGGACTGTCTGTGTCTGGCAAGGGGCAGCCCTGGCTCCTCCACACAGAGGCCACCCTGCAGCCCCTTGACAACCACTGAGCAACCACACTCCATACACTGTAGCTGAACAATGTCCTGCATTACAGCTCATCTGATTGAAATCATGCGAGTAGTTGTGAAATAGATTTGGGTCTACTTTTCCAAATATATTTGTATTAGAGATAACATAAAGATGGATTCCCTCACTTTATAATAACAGGGAAGAGCACTGTCCTGAAAGAGAAACACTTAAGCCAATACGACTGTGTCTTAAGATGAACAAAAGCCATGAAATGTGGCCTTATATTAATTGAACAATTCACTTCGCTACATGTATGTATTCTAGGTACAAATTTAGAAAATTATATTTCTCATTCTCCCTCATCACAATGCAGAAACCTGCTGCCTACCTTTGGTGACTCTCAAGTATTTATTGCATCTGATAGTAGTTCTCTAAAACACGTACAATCATCTCATTGGGACATGTGCCAGATTACCAATTTCACAAAACTTTAGTACATAAGCCTCATGAAGTGTTGTTGGCACTGGTGGCTAAGGCACTTAATTTAATGAGATGGGCTTGCCATTGCTGAAACTGCTGAATGTAGTATCTTCAACAGAGCCAAGGAAAAATCTAATTTATTAGATCTCTGAAACTGTGTTCAACTACTGTTATCATGCTGCAACATTTTGAATATAAAGACAAAAGGCCCACAGAAAGTAGTATTTCACTCACTGAATTGCACATATTACTAAAGACTATTTTCATTCTCCTGTTGACATGTTGTATTGTCTTTCAGGCTGCCACAAATAACATATGATTACATAACTGATGTCTATAAACCAACAGGAAAGGACACAGTTGTTAATAATCACAGAATCACAGAATTCCATAATCATTGGAGTTGGAAGGGACCTCTACAGATCATCTAGTCAAACCTTTGCACCAAAGCAGGTTTGCCTAGAGCACATTGCACAGGATTGCATCCAGGAGGGTTTTGAATATCTCCAGAGGAGACTCCACAACCTCCCTGGGCAGCTTGTCGCAGTGCTTCGTCACCCGTCATCAATAAAATGTAACTATTGTCCTCTGTAATGACAAATGACAGCACACTTTTGCAGTATGATGATTTGTCTCCACTAATATGCTTTCTATGAAAAATAAAAGCAGAAATATAGAGCCATAATTAATAAATTAGTCTGAAATAGGAAGAAAATTCGATTATAGCCTTTACGAAAGATTATCAGTGCTCTGCCAAATATTTTGATTTCATTTATTTTGTAAGAGAAAACAGACGTAAAAGAAAATTATGACTAAGACTAAGAAGAATTAAAAACTGAACATTTCTGCTTGTGACTATTTGCCTATTACACTTCTGGTTTAAGATACAGCATTTCTTCACAAAGCTGTATAGTAGTTCTTAGATAATGTGAAATAAAAATATGTCGATAGACTGAATTTCATTAAAATATGAAATTCCTTGTGCATAATCCTGTATACAGCCCAGACATAACTGCCTCATTTATGATAATACAATGAGCATCTTTACATTAATGTAACTGTACTAGAATAGAGGATGACTTATGTGAACAGTACCTGCAGCATTTTCAGTTTATCTTAAATTATTACTGGATCTGCATTTCATCTTTAGAAAATCAAAGGCCAGAAGTTCAACGTCTTGTGTAAGGGTAGCAAGAAGTGTTCACCTAAACTTCAGTGAAGTTCAACCTGGAGGCCAGCCTTCTCTCTCTTTAAAGTTGGCAGAACTCCCATTCCCTGCCCCTCCAATATCTCTGATCTTGGTTCTTTGCCTTCCTTGCACAGATATTCTTTATCCTGCCAGACACTAGCAGCTCTCTGGAAAATGGTATCTCAGGAGTGAGGTTCCACCCAGAAGGTGCCACAAAGCTTCACATTACTGTACAACACCAAAATGTTTTAGTTATTAAAGGTGATTTCATTATTAACTGTAGGGAGGAATTTATTGTTTCTTTTTTAAAGTCTTCATAAATTACTCCTATTTTCAAAATGGCATCTGTGCAAGCAGTACAAGGTTTGTGTCTATAATCTAGATTCTCACTTCTGGCTAAGATTACATGCAAGCTATGGTATGAATATTGTATAAAGTATACTGTACTCTACTTCCCGTCCAGCTGTATTTTTTAGGACAAGAATACACAAAAATCAAAACAAATAATTAATTTCTGTGTTTCTGAGATCTTGTAATGACAAGACCATTACTCTAGGCTTGGAGATCTTTTTCAGACCAGAAAATTTAACTTAACATGGGTTATCAGATTGACTATAGCTGCTGAATGTGGGGCCTTGTAATGTCTTCACATGCTAGAGTGAATGACCTTCTCAAAGAGTCCTATCAGTAACAGCCTCATGAATTTGCCAGTTCATTATTTGCAGAAGGGCCTAAAAGCTGATCCACCAAAGGATATGCAATATCTTGAGGAGTTCCTGCCATGTAAGTGGCTTCACTTACTGCTTAGAAGCAAGGTGCTACCTGGAAAGACCATTCTTTTCCCATTTGTCACTGAAATCAGAGGCCTCCCACAGGTGCCACAGAACACTGTGAATTCTAGCTTGACCTGGCTGCTGAATAACTCTACAGAAACAATTGCACTGCAAGTTATAGGCTTCTTAGCCCTCTTTTAACATTTGAATTATATTGTCTGTTATATTGTCTTGAAACTTAAAAAATTCCTAGTAGTTTTAAGTTTCAAAGCATTTAGGCCAAAAACACGTGTGGTATTTGTGTGAGTGTACGTGCATACATATCCAGAAATTTTTACCTCAGAACAATACACAGAAAGACTTTCAAATTTGGTTAGATGATGAAAACCTTAACACTTCAATAATATTAAAATTATAGCCTTCTCAATACCATACTATAACATTTTGTAGCTATTATGTACCTTCTTGAAATGAACTTTTGCAATTCATACTCTCTCTCAATTCCTAATTTAAAATATCATTGACTTTCACTGTAATTTTTGAGATAGAGTAAAATATTCTGCAGCAATTATGAGGGGCCACAGTTGAACAAATCTATAGAATCTTAATGAGTTTTCAGTGGAAATTATTTTTAATTGCCTTCCATCTCTTTAGAGTACCAGGTGGCAGCTATGTAACCTCACCATGGATGCCAATTGTCTACACGGACACATATTTCTCTGCAGAGACAAATGAACAGGCATTCGATGTCCAAAGCCTCTGCAGCAGTCTAACAGCAGCTTTGAACAAGAGGAGTCCAACTCTGACCTCACTCACGCTAAAATTAACTGCAAAGATATCACTGCATCATACCACCTCCAGCATACCTTTTCAAAAAAACCCAACAAAAACCCTCATACACCTGTGTGGATATATTATGTTCTATTTTCTACCATAAACTGATTAAAGGCTCTTACTTTTACTTACCACTTTAAAAACAAATAGAAATGAGTCCATTTCTGGTTCACACAACAATATAGCAAAAAAGGAATGTTCCTCTACACTTCCTTCCCTTCTGCAATAATTTCATATTCAAATAATAGTATTTGTAAAAATAGTTAATTTCTTGTGATTGGAAGAGATAATTTGAAATGGACAGACAAAAGCAGTAAAGTAAGAGGTTTGACCTATGTGTCTGTTAACTGCAACAGGAATTCATATGCTGTTCTGAGAAAACAAAACAGAACAAAACAAAACAAACAACACAAACAAAAAGAGCAACTTACCTTTGGTTTAAGAAAGAAACAGCATTTTGAACTTAATTCTGTAGTTCTGCAAAAAGGTGCAGCTCTGTAGGATCAGTACTTTTTAATACATTCAGATTAGAGGCTTGCTAATAAAAACAAACACTACAGGAGTTTAGACGTTCCCTTTGCTGTTTTATAATAGGGTGAACCTCTAGGACATAAAGCTTGCAATGCAGTGTCATCAAGGTCTCTTGACTTAATTATACTTTTCTTTTTTCTTTTTTTTTTTTTTAAATAAATAAATTCTACAGAACAACTGATCAATTTATTTCATGTGTCCTTCTTTCCTTACCTGCATGTTCTACCTTCTTCACAGGTATTTATTTCAGATATCTCAACTGCAAAATTAGAAAAAGCATGTATTTTACCTGGTTTATATTAATAATAAATATGTATCTGATGTTGGTTATCTATTCACAACTGAGCCTTAAAGCCACTGTTTCTTTTAATTAAAATACTTTCTTCCCCTGGCACATGGCAGTGGATAGCCCAAGGTAACGTCATCTCAGAAAACATCTCCCAGCTCAAATATCATTTAGAAAAAATGGATTTTATCATGACCTGGAGGATTTTCTCAGGCTTTAAACTGATTATCTAAAACTGGATTCTTCAGCCAGAAATGTCTCCTGCCTCTGAATTCTTGTATTGTGACATGACAAAATGAACAGTGGTTTAAAAAAACCCTCTAAATTAAGCTTCTGGAAATGGAGGTGTTGTAAACTAGGTCTGTTAACAGTATTTGAAAACCTTGGCTTAGAAAACTTTTTTTTTTTTTTTTCATATTTGAATTTTACACTTCATTTTGATACTTAAGAAACATTTAATTTCTGTATATGTTGTATTTTTCACATTGGTACTATTAGAAAACTAATCAGAATAGAATTTGTTGTTACTCAGCAATGCTGTATGAGACAGAACAGGTACATACATTCCTTTTTATCCAAAAGACTAAATTAAGTACTGCTAATTAGATTATCTTTCACAGCAATAATTTTTCCACTTATTTCAGTGGAGTTGGAGTAATTAATAGAAAAGAAGAACAATATGCATGTGAACTGTTGGAGTCAAAGACAGATTAAAGCAAGAAACAGACAAAATGAATGTTACCTAAAAAAATGCAAACAAATTCAACATAATGTCTATCCCGGATGTAAGATGAGAGTGAATGACTTTAGTAGGTGTCTTCATGTCTATATTTATTACCTACATGATCATATCAGCATAATTTATCAAAATCATTCATTTGAAAACACAGATTGGGCTAACTCCTAAGTCGGACAAAACAAGTAAACTTGGCAAAAAATGATCACACTTTAAATAATATCAATTTTGATATGCATACGAAGACTTAAAGCCTGCTTTCAAATAGCCTAGGAAAGAAATGTGGAAAATACAGTAAAGCTAGTATGTAAAAGACTGTAGGTAATTTTTCATTAATCATGGAAGGTTTCACAGTTCAAGCGGTATTCCCTCCTTTGCAAATGTGTACTTTTTCTGTTATTACCTTACAATTGTGTCAGGACTTTCTGTATCAGCACAGCTTGAACTCATCAGTAGCTAAGCTTGTTATGGATAATCTTATTTATTGTACCACCTCTCTGCAAGATAATCACATTATGGTTTTCTCAAGGGCTTATCACCTTGAATCCACCCGGGACCTGCAACATGCACAGAGAGAGAAAAAGAGATGTACAGCAGTATTAAAAACTTAGATGAAGTTATTTTTTCTTTATTCTTAGAATGACTGTATCAAGATGAAAAATTATTACTGCATATATTAAATATTTCAGAAGAATAGAATTAGCTGACATAAAAATTAAATATAAATGAGTGACACTTTTGATAAGGAATGAGCATTTACATTTTCTATTAGAAAGTAAAAGATAGAAAGTATAGTATATTAAAAAAAAATATACACTTATCTGTAATGAGTTAATGATAATCCCAAAGAATACAGATATTATTTCTGTAGGAAGACCAATATAATATTTGCCTTTCAATAAGGCACAATATAAAAGGGATACTTTCCTCCAACCTTTTAATAAATGTATGAGAAAATGCAATTCATTTGTTGAATTACTGAAAACTAGACACTGAAAGGAACTTAATAAAGCCCCGGCAGACATTTTGGACAATGCCCAGATATTTGAAGAGGCAGAATTATCTATTATTTCATCACTTTGACTTCTAATCTATATTGGATTAAATGCTATTAAGTACTGCACAGAAAACAATCTTCCATTGGCAAAGCAGTGTATTAATGTGTTCCTATTCGCAGAATCTAATATTATGCACAAAAGTATATGGATGATTATTATGAATTTAGCAGATGTTTTTTCAAATGTGTACCATATGAAGGTGTCAGAGCCTGTCCCTTAATATGTTCAGGCAATATTTACTTCATAAACCTAGTCCAAATTGATTTTCATGCAATGTATCCATAGTATCCATTAGGGCTTCCCTTTGAAGGTGGACTTTGACCCGTTCAGTTACTTGATCCTGTATGACCACTCTATCTCTTCATTGTGTTTAGAAACTAATTTTCCTCTCACGCCTATTAAGACCATCTTAAATACATCAATCTAGCTGCACACAGTTCAACATGTCCATGTTTTTGCATGCTGCCAGTCAGCAGAAGTTCTGTGAAATAGGGGACCAAGTTCTGTCTTCAGAAACACTCACACAGTGGTAGACATTTGGGGCCCCTATAGGCAGAACATGATCCTAACTGCTAAAAGCTTTTTATTTGGTTGTAGCCTCATGTAATTCACATGGGCACTGGTTTGTATTAATACTTCTTTCCCATGTATGTAACTGCTCCTTAGGTAAGCACAACTGTTAGCACACCCTGAGCAGTACAAAAGGTGATTAAGTATGAAGTGCTATTTTGAATTTCAAGTGGATCCTTCTGCATGAAGTGCAACATGCTGTGCAAATGAAAAAGATCTGAGTGTTTGATTTGCTTGTCATTTCTTTTCTCCACGGTTTTCAGTGTTGGGAAAAGAAGGTACTCACATGTCTTGAGTCAGAAATGAAATCAAGTTACAGATTTTTCCAAAAGTTATTTTGTGCTTCATATATAATTCATTTAATCATTTCTTTTCATAGTATTCTCTTGTAACATAAGTGCTGTGATATATGGCAGAAAAAAATGTACAATAATAATATGACATTGTTAGGATTTACTTTTTTCCTAAACATTTACCAACATAGAAAAAAGTATCTAAAAATTCACAAGGAAACCATTTATAAAAGAAGATGTGGAATATTTATTCAATTAAGTTAACATGAATGAAACCAGCAAAACTGTATATTAGAGTTAAGGAGACAAAGTTAGAAGATACCAGTGTAGCCATAATTCCTTTCTTACGCACATGAATTATTAGGCTTTAATTTCATATATACATTTGCATGTATTTCCCCTGGAACCCACCCTTCACTTACAATTTGTTGGAAGTGGTTGTAAACACTGGCTAAAAGGGTATTGTAGGGACCAGGTCCTATTCATGAGGCAATTTAATATGTCTCCCTGGAAATTCCTAGAAAAGAATTACACAACACTTAGTTTTCTAAGTAACTTTTGTGGATCAGAAAGTAGGACAGCTGTCCTACTTTGGCTAACTGGACAGCCAATGACCAAGAAAATTAGTTTGTGTGTTCACACCATGTAACCTCATTTTAAACACCTGGGGAAGTTATCTGCTGGTCACCACCTGGTGGATGATAATAAAATGAAAATTGTAGACTTGGGAGAATACAGGAAGTGGAGGCCAGGGAAAATGCTAAATAGAGAACAGGACAATGTGGAAACTTAGGAAACCTGAGGAGTGCACATCAGGGGAAACTACCTGGTGTAATGAAATGAGTACCACCATATTGAGAGCTGGGAATTATGTGGAAATGGGTAAAGAATGTTTTGAGTTCTGCTCTTGTATTTTAGTTATAAATCAATTGTTCACAGATCTTTTAGCTGTACTTTTCACTAACTGTCAGGGACTTAGAGGTAACTGCTCAGAACTTCATCCTGCTTAGCAAGTTCAGTCCCAGAGGATCACCAACAGACCCGAGGTGGCTGCCTCAAGCATGGACCAATATTTCTTAACATTGAAAGTTCCTAAATAGTTCTTCATGGTTTCTGTGCATCTCACCTTACTTATCAATGGGATTTTATTTATACGGTGGACGCTTGCCCCTCTTTAGCCCAAGCAGAGGAGATCTGACCCATCATCAAACCTTTACATTTACAATCAGATGCTGAACAGCTTATTGGAGAGAAATGTCACTAACCACCCTGCTACACCCCCATGTACAGAAATTGGTGATCCCATACCCAGGTTACTGAGCTTTTAAAATGAGGCTGATGACTTTCACACAGTACACTTTATGAGAGAGAAAAAGTTAACATCTTTGAGAAAATGGATCTTGGCTTTTCATAACAAAAGAAAAATTTCCTGTCTAGACTCCATTACTAAGAAATGAAAATGGTGGTAAAAAGAGCTAACTTGTTTCTCCAACTTACCTTCTTGTGACCATATCACACCAATTTTCCCTTATGAACTAGGAAGTCTCTAGAGAAATATCACAATATTAAACTCTAACTTCTGGCACTCATTGCTTAAAGTATCCATAGATTAGCTCTCTGGCAATCACAGGAAACAACTGCAATTTCTGTATGAGAATACACTGAAGTAAAATCAGTTAAAAGCTTCAAATATTTCTGTCCTCTCCTACAGAAAGGAGAACCTCCTGGCTCTTTTATGTAAATATTGTCACATAAAAACAAGCAGTATGGGTCATAGCTTAGTCTAGAAGCTGTGAATTTCTAATGGATTTTGTCTAATAGAGAAAAAATTCTCCTTTGCTTTTCCCCTCCCTTCAGACACCTTTGCATATCAGCTCTAAAGCATGTCTCATCCAACCTTGTAAGGTTACATACCCAGGTTTCAATGTGATCAATCATCCCGCCTACTCTTGCAAATTCTGTGTCACCAGAATACCCATTACATAAATAAAACAGATTAAATTCCCAGACTGCTGTTAAGGTGGTCCTTCCTCTGGGGCTGCTCACAGGTACTGGTGGAGTTTGTGTAACTGCCTTGGTTAAGACTGTGGGCTCTTAAGGAAGAAATCATGCCTTTCCTTTGCATCTTTATGCAGAATTTAATACACTGTCAATGGTTGTTACATAATTATTATTAGCAACACCAGATAATTAATTAGCCTGACTAATTTCGGTATGCTAAATAGATAAATAGAATGCTTTAGTTGGTCACCTTGGGTGGATGATGAGCAAGCGATGATTCTGCTCTGCATGTTTCCACTTTCTGTCAAGACTACCAACAGTTTTTCTCATCTTCAGAATTGTAACTGCATAGAGAAGAAGTTCATTTAAGGATGATCTAGTCAATTCATTATTAAACAAACAGCAGAAATTATTCCTGTACTAGCACACAAATGAAAATTATTTTTTTTTTTCATATATTTAGTCTTAACTATATTACTCTTTCTCAACAATTAATATTTTGCTTGGTAAACAATTACATTGTTTCTATGTGCCTACCTGCAAGTTACTTTTAAAAATATTTTAAAATAATGCATGATTTGAATACAAAAGGGAAAAACAAACCTTATGAAAAAAGCTACAAGAAAAGCGATCAAGCTATAAAAGATCTCAATAGCTTTCAATATCCCTTAAATTTCCAGCCAGTAGAAGGCTGAAATTTTCAGCTAGCACCTATGTTTTCAAGCACATGACTACATGTGTCAAAGCACACCAGAATGAAGTACAAGGACCATAGAATTGTAGAAAGATTTGGGTTAGAAGGGACCTTAACGATTACCTAGTTCCAACCCTCTGCCATGGGCAGGGACACCTCACACTAGACCAGGTTGCCCAAAGCCCCATCCAATCTGGTGTTAAACACTTCAGGGGAGGGGGCACCCCCAACTTCTCAGGGCAACCTGTTACAGTGTTTTAGTAAAGAATTTCTTCTGCTATCTAATCTAAATCTACTCTCTTTCATTTTTAAACCCCTCATCCTATCACTACACTCCCTGATAAAGTGTCCCTTCCCATCGTCCAGCTCTGGAGCTCTCAACAAAATAACTACCTGGATCTGATGAAGTGGATCCAGAGAAGGGCCGCAAAATGACCAGAGGGCTGGAGCACCCCTCCTAGAAAGACAGGCTGAGACAGTTGGGGTTGTTCATCCTGAAGAAGAGAAGGCTCTGGAGGGACTTTACAGTGGCCTTCCAATACCTGAAGGGGGTCTATTTACAAGTGCATATAGCAATCGGATGAGGGACAATGATTTTAAACTAGAGAAAAGTAGATTTAGATTGGATATTAGGAGGACATTATTTACTATGAGGGTGGTAGAACGCTGGAACAGCTGGAACAGCTGGAACACTGCCCAGGGAGGTGGTGGAGGCCCCATCCCTGGACACATTTAAAGTCAGGCTTGATGGGAGTCTGAGGAACCTGATCTAGTTAAGGTGTCCCTGCTCACTGCAGGGCATTGGACTAGATGACCTTTAAAGGTCTGTTCCAACCCAAACCATTCTATGATTCTATCATTCTATAATTTTATGATTCTATAATTCCATGATCTTTCCTGTAGGCCCCCTTTAAGTACTGGAAGACCACTTCTAAGGTTTCTTTGTACCCTTCTCTTCTCCAGGCTGAACAACCCCAACACTCTCAGCCTGGCCTCACAGAGGAAGTGCTCCAGTCTCCTGATCATCTTAGTGGCCTTCTGGACCCACTCTGACAGGTCCATGTTCTTCTTATGCTGGGAGCCCCAGAGCTAAAAGGATTACTCCAGGTGGGGTCTCATGAGAGTGGATTAGAAGGGAAGAAACAGAGAGTGGAGTAGAAGGGAAGAATCACTTCTCTTGACCCACTGGTCACCTTTCTTTCGATGCAGTCCACGATACGGTTGGTGTTCTGGGCTGCAAGTACACATTTCTAGGTCACATTGAGATTCTCATCACTCAACATGCCCAAGTCCTTCTCCATGGGCATGATTTCAAAAAAGGCTGCTACAATATAACTAGGACATAATCCATGTAGTTTATTGAAGGTTCTTTATTGAAGGCTGAGGGTTTATTTCACCAGTCTATAATTGTTTCTTAATATTGTCAGAGAGAGAAAACTTGAAGACTGAAGAGGATCTGCAAACAAACTAATAATAAACTGAAATTCAGGCTACTCCAGAAAGGTTTGCAAGCTTCCAGTAACTGTCTTTCAACAAACCCCAGGAAGTCACAGATACCCACTGAAATAATTCAAAAATCTGTCACTAGGGTATAAAAAAATATACCGATCAAAATTTTCTTGCTGTCTATTACAGTGGTTCACAGATTGAAGTGGTATCAATGAAAATTATACCCAGAATGATCATTTGCACCACCCCCAATGTTAGATTCTTAACTTCTATAAGCCACCATAATACCATTCACCAAAATGGGCAGAGGACAGTTTATTGCTGCTGAGGATCGGCCACTGAGTTTAAAAGATTAAGGATTTGCCATTTCTTTGATTTTTGATATTGATATACAAGTGAGGTTAGCAATTGTCTAATTTTTTCTGTAACTTACCATTTATCATTATTTCTGCCAGGATGTAAATTTTATATAAGAAGTTTTTTGTACAGAGTCCTAATAGTAAAAATCCATATATCATTTAGCATGATTCATTCATAGAGGTAGTGCATTTACTATATTAAGATAACCTTTTAAGGAATGACCCAATTAAAAAAATTGAATGAAGGAAAAACAAATCTCTGGCACCTTAATCTAATTGTAACAGAAAACTCTATGTTAACTGCTGATTCTCAGAGAAATCCAAAATGAGCAAGAGAAAAATATTATCACTCAATAAAAGTCTTGGCAGCTTTCCACTAATACCCGAAACAGAAAATGTACACATCAAACAATCAGTAACTTACTAGATCATTAGGTAAAAGCCAGAGTCATTTGAAGAGAGTGCTCCTCTCCTTAAAGCTGAAATATTTCCTGGTGCAGTAAGTAAAGCAGGAACAAATAATTCTATATGATAGTAATTATTAGGAATAGCAGGTGAGTAAGTCTCCTACATTTCAAAGGCTAAGCAAAGGTGGAAATGTCAAAGCTTGAAGGTACCTTTTCTTAATAGACAAAGTGTCATTTTCTGTCCCATTTCTGACTGATTTCATGCCCTTGTGGGCAGTACTCTCATTGTAACACATACAGTTACACTGTTGGGGCACTCTCTGGGTGTTGCAGCCTAAAGCCTCCTGACTTTTGTTTAAAATGTGATAGAAGGTCTCCATCTCAGCATCTTCTGTAACTGTTCAAGGGTGACAAGCATGCCTAACACCCAGAAGAACTACATATAAAAACAACTTCTATGGCATACTGTGGTTATGGGTCTCCAGCAAGGAGATCAATAGACATGAACATTGCAGGGTCTTTTCCTTGGGGAAAATAAAAAAAAAAAAAATCACATAAGCAGAATCAATGGCAACGTAATATGGATGACATTTTACGTGACCAGGGACAGGAACAAGAACAGTTATATTTATGAAGGCACACAGCCAAGTGGATTTTATTTATTCCTCACACAATGCAACATCATTCCCATTTTTACAATGTAAAGTCATGGTTTTGATAGAAAAATTTGATTTTTTTTCCACCAATCCAAAGAAAATTTATCTTCCTTATTGAACACTGGCATGTCAAAATGCCTGTAAATTTATGGGATATAAAACATGGATGTAAATTTGTAGTTTAGAATCATCTAACATTCCAAGTACTCTTTCTAGTTTTCCATCTGCAATATCAAGTCAGACTGATGTCTCTAAATCAAAATTACATTTTTCTGACACTTAATCTCTTTGTCATGTTATCTCCTTGCAATATCTGTTCTACAAAACTGTTTCTTTATCCATTTATAAAATCATAAGATACACATCAATTTTGCAGGTAACAAGAGCAAAATATATATATATGCAAAATTCTTATAAATCATATTTGTGGAAAGGAAAAGTCTGTTAAACACTGCAGTCATTTAAAGAAAATCAATTTGTTTTGCAATTTTTTCAGCTGATGCATAATATTTTTAAATCAGTCTGTTGGATGTATTTATTATGATGTTGTGTATGATGTACAATGCATGTTAACAGAAGGTGTGACAATGTCTTTTTCCCTTGAAAGGAAAACAGCCTGGCTATCCTCAACTACTATCTTCTCTCTCATTACTAACTTCCTTTCGTACCTCATTTGTTCCTTCTTCACCAACAGACAAAGGGTAAGTATCCTACAGTTCTGCCAACTGCTTTCATCCTCCAGTTACCCTCTATGACTTTGTATCCCAGTATTCTTCCTAACTAGTGTAACATCATGACTGAATCAGACTCTCCATAAACACACTGATCTCTTCCTGCCTTCTGCTGTACAAAGATGAGACAAACAGTATCAGTTTTAGTTATCTCTAGTTAACTTTAATTAGTGAAGTTCAATAATCCAAAAGACACCATTGTATCAAACAATTCTTTTGAGACCTACTCCTTCAGATTTGTTTTCACCCCTCAAGTATATTTGCTTTTGCCTTTATCATAAAGAAACATATAAACCAGATCAAAACATGCACTGTATGTCCATTAATTGTATGATAATGACAACTAAGTCTGTAGAGATGACAGCAAGTTAGAGTTAGAACATAAACCAAACCATCCTTATTCTCAGTATATTTCAATTAGCTAAACTGTTTCATCTACCTACTGTTAGTTCTATCTGGATAATGATTCCACAGAAATAAGCATATTTTTAGAGACATCACTGGACTAGTAATAATGGGGGGAAAAAAACACCTTGACCTTCAGCAGTCCATCCCAGATGAGAAAAAACCATTCTGTCCCCTTACATTTCAACAAAACATGATAGACTTGCACCTTGAAATACTTCATTATACTTTTCAGAAGCCAATGTATCTTTGATTCCACATTCAGTTTGACACCCAGCCTTTCATCCATTATTCCCCTAGGCTTGTCTACTGAACTGCCACAGAAAGATTAATGGAGTATCTTCCCATGCTAGTAATGGCTGGCATAGTATTAGATATAATTCTCAGCAACTACTAAAGCAATACCACACGTCGTTCTGGGGTCTAATAAATTCATTGGGTTTATTTCATTGTTTATATGACCTAAAGTACCTGCCGTTTCTACTCCTCTTTCTTTAACAACATTGCTTTGCACAAAAGTATATACATTCTTTTAACTTCTCTGATATCGCACCTCTGGAAATTCCAGGCTGATGTCAATCAGTAAAATTTGCATTTAAATTCAGTAACTGAGGATCCAGCTTTCTGAATTAAGGCTGCTGCTGGTCCAAAGGCTTAAGAAGAGGTTGTGCTAACATGCAGCAAATATGCCAGAACATTAATTTTTAAAAGAATAAAAACTATAAAGGCTATTGGAAATTTTATTCACACTCAAAGTCAGTTTGTTCTCTGTGTTAATAATGAAATCCCAAATCTGAAGAGCCTTCTGATGTTATAATGTCCCTTTAAATCTTTTTGCATAGCTCTTATATCCTGTGGAGGTGGAACCTGTTTATTTTAATACAGATGCACAGCAAAATAACACATTTAAATAACACAGTGTCACAGTGTCATAGGGCCTTCTGAATGATTGTCTACTCTTTTTATACTAGACTAGCTCTATTGACATGTAGCTCATTAAAGCGAAATTCACACTGGTGTTCTTGGCCTGCACAGGGCTTATGCATGACTTAAATCCTACTTAAACTCTCAGAATGGGGCTTTAAAAGGATTTATGAGGTGTGCAGCCTTACGGGCCTTCTAGGCTGGGAATTGAATGTCACTGTTAATTTCCTTCACCTGAACAAATCCTTAAAGAAAAGTTACAGTAACATCAGTTGTTGTCTCTTTTTGAAATAGATTCAGGAAAGCTTGGCAGGGCTTTTGTGCTCCTATATGTAGAACTGTGCTTGAACTGATTTCTGAAGCCTGGCATGAAACTACAGTGTAAGTTTTTTTTAAAAATGGCTAAAAATTGAGACCTAAAGGAACTACTAGCAATATTTTAACTTAAACAGAATATGAATAAAGCTTATTTGTGGGTACTTACTCTACTACCACTCCTTCAGCTTGTGAAGAAAAATTATTCCAAATATTCTTGATGACAACTACTTAGCTTATATGGTATCATGCTTCTGCATTGTTCAGTCATAATTTGTGGGACATAGTAGCTTATGTAGTCTTTGCCAATGGATGATGATTTGACCCTTTCTTTACATTTGCAGATTGTGAGATTGATCAAACTTAGCTTATTGTGCTTTTCATATTTAGCACTGTTCTAAGTTGGTTTTTTTTTAAATATCCTTGGATTCTGTGTTAGTTATCTCTCACAAGATATGAACAATCTGATGGGAAAGCATATCCTGTTTTGCAAGGGTAAGATAGGTAGTTTTGAAATCTGCTTTTCTTAATTTCATTTGTTACATCTTGAATGTGTATGACCAAATCTTCCCTAGGCAACTAAATAGCAATATTTAACAGCTGTTTGGTTTACTTAAGTTTGAAGCTGAGATCTGGCAAACTGTGTATTTTTTATCCTTGAGATTGTCAGTCAACTTTTCCCATTAGCAAATGACAGATTAAAAAAACCAAACAAACAGTTCTTTCATAGGAAAATTTTTTAAAAAATAATTCAACCACTGGAATTTAGGGTCAGATTATGACCCTTTACACTGAGCAGCTGTTACTCACTTGAGGTAATTCCTTGGAGTCATTAGATCAATCTGTCAATGCAGTGCATTATCAGTAAAATAAATCAAGACTTGGAACTTTCTGAATGCATGTATCCTTGTATATGGTATTTCATGTGGAATCCTCTACAGAAAATAAACACTCACTGATAACTGAGCTTCTTCTTCAGTGTTGACTGTCTTTTAAGAGAATATATGAAGCCTCTAATCACTGGTTTCTATACAGTTAATGTCAAACTACTCTACTATTTATTTTCACCTCTTTCTAATGAAATGGCAACTACAGCAAGAAAGAAAATTTCAAAGCTTTTTTTTGCCTCTGAAAAGAGGATATTTATCAACAGAGAGATTTAAAAAGCTAATTTAATTCCTTTTTTTTTAATCACTGCTGCTGGGGCTACGGACCATATCAAGAGGGTTTTTGACAGCTTAGCGTTAGTGGGAGAAGGAAGGACAAAAACCTATCAGCAGTAAATGCTTGTATTTAAGGTTGACAATGATGAAATAGAAGAGGCCATGCTACAATTTCTGCTCCTTCATTTGTCTTTGTTCATAAAATGAGCACTGTCAGAGGCTCGAGCTCACAGCAAATTTATCGTGACTCTGTTTATCCCGGCACTGAACAAGGTTTGCATATGATCAGAAGATAAATATGCAAAGTTCTGGGATAACCCTTCCTTCTGTTTAACTGAAACATGCATTTTTCCTAATTTTTTTTCCTTAAAGGAATGAAGATGGAAAATAGCTAAAGAGATTTTTTTTCAAGAAAATATTTCACGAATAGCATGACTTATCCAAAAATAATACACATGTACAATACAACCAGTCTTTGAACTAAAATACACTTCTGCCCTTGTTAAAAATATTCATCATTCAATCCCACCTTTTGATAGACTTCCTACTCCACAAGATCAGATTCACGCGTTGTATTTCAAAGGTGCCTCCTCAAAATACAGGCTGAAAGAACTTAGCTGAGAAAACTGAAAATTATAATTTGAGATGGAGCTAAAATTAGGCAGCTCTGTTGAAACCACACATACAATTGAGCGCGGGACAGCTTCCTCATTGTACAACTAGAATTTTCTTTGTGAAAAACTGATTTGTCAAATATCATTCTACACAAAAATGTGTCTCAGCTAAAAGATAGACACAGAAAGTGTTGAAACACCAACCTATATTCTATAAAACATACATAAAAGAGTACACAGGGATTACTATCCAATTTCATTTAAAATTGGATAGCACTTATCAGATTGGTATGATATTCTGCAAACATTCTTACAGTTATGCTGATCAAACCATAACATGAAGTCCACATGACCTAATATCCCATAGCCCCAAATTCACCTTTCATACATTCAATGTCATTTTTCCAAAGCATTTTTCAATGTCAGAACATGACAAGAATACCACAGGTATTCTTCAGAACTTCACACCTTCCTCCCAGGTGATTTTTGGATATTTTTTCAGTCAGTAACTGGGTTTCCATGTAGTACCCACTGAAAAGCCTATTTCAGTCCTCTGAACTCAATGATCAATGCATCTTTTCTACCTTTTGAGAGGGATGTGATGACATGAGATTTAAACTGGGAAAGGTCTTTGATAAAAATGACTTAATATAATTAATATAATTTTTAAAAGAGCAACAATACCCATTCTAGGTTGCCAGTGAAAACATGCCATGCTTCTGGGTTTTATGTTTGATTATCTGTTTCCTGTAAACACTTTCAACTGTCTTGTTAAAGGATTAAACATTGTCATAAGTAGGAACAGAAAGTTACTTTTGAGTAGTAGTTCCTGAGCCTCATAACCACACACTTACCTACAACACTTCAGAATAAATGTAGCTGTCATTACCTTTGTTTTTAGTAGATATCTGGGCCAATCTGGTTTACCACTTGCATTCCTTGCTGTTACATCCACCCAATCCATTGTGGAGTTTTTAAATTAGATAACAATTGTTATCTGATATGTGTCTGATCACAAAATCACAGAATTGCTATGGAAAAGATCTTTAAGATCATCAAGTCTATCTATCTAATTCTACCAGGGTCACTACTACACCATATCCTTGAGCACCATATCTAGATGTTTTTTAAATACATGCAGGGATGTATTCAACCACTTCCCTGGGCAGCCTGTTCCAGTCTTTGATAAAACCCTTTCAGTATAGAGTTTTTCCTAATGTCTAACCTAAACCTCCCCTGGCATAACTTGATGTCATTTCCTCCTGTCCTATCAGTTGTGACTTGTGAGAAGAGACCAACACCCACCTCTCTACAACCTCCTTTCAGGTAGTGATAGAGAGTGATAAGGTCTTCCCTGAGCAACCTCTTCTTCAGACTAAACAACCCCAGCTCCCTCACCCACTCCTCATAAGACGTATTCTCAAGACCCTTCACCAGCTTGGTTGCCCTTCTCTGGACCCGCTTTCAGCACCTCGAGGTCTTTGTTATACTGTGGTGCCCAATACTGAACACAGTACTCAAGGTGCAGTCTCACCAGTGCTGAGTACAGTGGGACAATCACTTCTCTAGTCCTGCTGGCCACACTATTCCTGATGCGGGCCAGGATTATGTGTGCCCCTTAAAAAAACAAATACAGTACAAGTGGTTCATCAAGCAGCTTTTATAACTCTCTCTAAAAAAATAGTATTAAATCAGAAGAAATTTCCTAATCCTTAAACAGGAAGGGGAAAAAAACAAACAAAAGACCACCAAAACCTAAATTATTATAACTGTCACTAGCTTTTCAATAGTAATACTCCTCCTACTGTAACAAATACAATTCTTGTACTGTCTAACTACACAAGAGTATCAGGAGATGAAAGTCTGGACACAATAAAAAAGTATACCAAACCACTTTGCTTCAATGACATTTTATCTATCAGTACTGATAGTGTGACCCTTCCTCTAGGACCCACTGCAGCTAAGCAGGCCTTTCACTGTGGGCTGCTAGTGTAGGTGAAGTCAGATTTACTCCAATACTAAGATGAAATTTATCAGTTATGAAATTTGCCCACATTCTCTGAGAGCCAGAATCTGCTTCAAGTCTCATTCACCATTTATGTTGTTGTAAAATCCACAATTTGTTAAAGTAATTGTTTTGTGCAGTTTGTTGGTTTGGGTTTTTTTTTACAGCTACATACAGCAATATTCCTCTGATTTATATATGCATGCCAGCAGACGGAGAAGAATCAAATATATATATATATATATATAAACTTAACCGGCTTTATAAGAGAAAGCAGTAACTTGACCTGTCAGTTAGAATTTTGCTTCCTAGGAGGATACATTGAGGGTCTTCAGCATTGTATAATAAAACCAAAAAAAACCAAACAAACAAACAAACAAAAAAAAAACCCACAGGGGAAAAAAAAAAAAAAGAAGCATAGAATAGCTTATACAGATGGAATTAAAGCATGCATTTAATGCATATCAACTTTCCTAACTAGGTAGATATTCCAAGCAGAACCCCAGGATCCCGCAATCAGCCAGTCTGTCAGTTACTTCAGTTGTCAGTCAGTAGGTCAGTTGGTCGGTCAGAGAGTCGATCGTTCAGTCCATCAGTCGGTCGGTCCGTCAGTCCGTCCGTCAGTCGGTCGGTCGGTCCACCAGTCAGTCCGTCCGTCCGTCAGTCGGTCGGTCCGACAGTCAGTCGGTGCAACCCTTGTTTTCAGCCGCACCTTTAGGGCGCTGCAGCCGCCGCCGGCTCGAGGGAACAGCGCCACCTGCTGGGCCGCGCCGTCCCGCGGCCGCTGCCCGTCACCCGCTGTCCTCCTCCCGGCCCCACTCAGCCCGGGGCAGCCGCCGGTCCGGGGCTTTGTCCGTCTTGCCTTTCCCAGCCTTAAGTAATATTTTTTCGGGATAATCCTTGTCGCTAAAATACTAATATTTATGTTCAGGAATATTTTCACATTTCGAGATGCTGTCATTTTTCTGCTTTTAATCGGTGATAACATGTCTCTGCCAGCAAAACCGATGAAGTAAATTTACTTCCCGAGAGTTTTATCCATGTAACACTGAAGGCTCATTATCTGTCTCTTCTGTGCTCTTAGAAGAATGTAAAAAAATTATCTCTGATAGCTAGTCAAAAGGAATGAAAGTTCACCTAAAATCAGTTTGTGCTCATGAAAGCACTCAGCGCTGTAAACTGAAGCTACTTTTTGAAATTATCTCACAAGCACTACACATTGCACTTGTCAGAGGTGTAACAGTGGAAAGTCAGGAGCAGCGACGGGGCTTGTAGCGTCTGGTTGAGGTCTGAGTTTCAGGGACACGGCTGCCCCGTGTCTTTGCACCGAGGGCTGACGGTAGCTCCCAGGAAGAAATCTGCCTGGTTCCTCGCAGACTCACCACCTTTGTGTGCGCTGGGAAGGGGCTTGATGTGTAGCTCGATCCCTGGGCAAATGAGCCTGTTTTACCCCTTCAGCTCCTGCTCCATCACTTCCTATTGTATTTGGGATTAAGTGTAGCAGCACGTGTGCGCATGCCCATGTACCCCCACTCCACGCACACACACGCACACACACTCCGTGTGAAAGCCCTGCCAGAAATCTCTCCAGGGCCCTATAGCCCAAGAAGCTGCACCTATGCTTTCTTCAGCTGCGTTTCATGCAATAGCTGTGGCCCAGGCATGCCCAGTGCAAAGGAAGGAGTAAACATGCTACACACATATAAAAACCAGTTCTACAAGCTATGATTTTGAGTAAACAACACTTGAAAAATACTAATGGAAATACCACGTTCTGGTTGCCAGGTATCACCTGACCTATATATTAATACTGCTTAAAGAGAGCACAGACAAATACTCATCATAATTACAGCTCACCTGTCATGTCTAAACTCCACAAGTTACTGAATTTCATTTCCAGAATAATCAAAGGTTGGTTCATTGGTTTGCTTGTTTTCAGGCTAAATTGTCTGCATTTTTGGTACTGCAGACAACTTTTGTCTATGAGAGTAACATAGTGTTTGAATTTAAAAAGCAAACACAAGACACAATCCGTGTTAAGCAACATCCTTTAAAGCAAATACAAACCAACCAGAGCAAACAGCTCCAGGCAAACTAGCAGAGTAAACAACAGAAAGCAAAGAGAACAAGAAAAGTCCAGAGAGAGACTGTGTTGCACTTTCTTTGGAGCTAGAGGTCTTACAGGGTTTCAGCGACTCTCAGCTCCATCTGCCTACAGGAAATCATTTTTTGCCACTGGCATGAGAATTAAAATTCTGCTATGGGACTGAGAGATATTACTTTCATGGTGCTTTATCTCTCCATAATTTCTCTCCTGCCAAAGAACACAGCTTCAAAATACTTTAGCACAATAACTAGTCTCAGACAATTTCTCAATCACTTCTTAGAATGTGACTCTGCCATTTAATCCACTGGTACCAGCTGCTGACTTCACTAGAGCTCCATGGGTGTAGGAATTGTCTTTCGTGATCACTTTGCATAGCCAGGGCTTTCTTTTTTCTAGACTTCGCTGTTGGAGGCTTAATACTCTGAACTACCAAGTAGTACTTCATTATTGTTATTCTTTTTTGTCCAAGTAAAATCTCAGCTGAGATGAAAATAATTTTCAAAAGATGGATTGCCTAGCAAACTACTTGCAAACACATACTGTTAAAACACAATTGACTCAAAATGGATAATTCATGGTTTTCCATTTGACTCTGAACACACAGTAAGATACATTACCTCAGTTCCCACTCAATTTTGATGTAGAACCATTAGTTTTTGTTAAAAAATATCTTGAAATGCTACAGAAGAAACCACAATTGACTATACAAATAATATTTTAACAGAAGGAAGTAATGCTACAGCAACATGCAATTTTGTGTGTATTTTGTTTATCTGTGTAATACTACAGATGAGAATGCAATGTTCTTTAGTTTCAAAAGACATTCAGCATTTTTTAGAAACACACGCAATCCTGTAACTAAAGCTTCCATTGTTTTCTACTTTGTGTATTTTCCTTTCAGATCTAATGACATTCAGAAGTTGTTAGGGCTACCAGGGTCAATAGGCAGTGTGAGTCTATTGGGTGTACAAGAAAGCAAAGCTATGAAAAGCAGTCATGATGAGGAACATAAAAAACAATTATCCAACATTAAAGTATTATCTCCCTCTGCTCCACTGTCTTGAGATCCCACCTGGAGTATCATGTTCAGCTCTGGGGCCCCAACACAAGAAGGACATGGACCTATTGGAGTGAGTCCAGAGGAGGGCCACAAAGTTGAATAGAGGGCTGGAGCACCTCTCCTGTAAAGACAGGCTGAGAGAGTTGAGGTTGTTCAGCCTGGAGAAGAGAAGGCTCTGAGGAGATCTTATAGTGGCCTTCCAGTACCTGAAGGAGGCCTATGAGAAAGCTGGAGAGGAAATTTTTACAAGGGTATACAGTGAGAAGAACAAGGGGTAATGGCTTCAAAACTGAAACAGTGTAGGTTTAGATTAGATGTAAGGAAGAAGTGTTTCACTGTGAGGAGGGTGAGGCACTGGGACAAGTGCATGAATACAAAAGACATCAAAATTCATCAAAATATGATCAAAATTCGGAAGGTTTCTAAGAGCAGAAGTAGGCTATACCCAGTACTTTGTCTTACTATTTTCCCCAGACTCTTCAGTCTGGCTTTAGAGCTTGCCTATGTGATGTTGGTGCATGGCATTCTTCCTTGCATCTGCAAGTTGTTCTGTCTCTCTCTTATAAGCTAAGCACTATTCTTTAAAATTATACTTACAAATTACTTCCCCAGTTGTGGTGGGTTGACCTTGGCTGGCTGCCAGGTGTTCATCCAGTTGCTCTCTTACCCCTCTCCTCAATAGAATGGGGGAGGGAGAGCAAGACTGTCAAGCTTGTGATAAGATAAAGACAGAGAGATAACTTACCTTTTACTGTCACAGACAAAGCAGATTTGGTGTGGGGAAAATTAATTTAATTTATTACCAGTTAAAATAGAGTTAAATGGTGAGAAGCAAAGATAAAAACTGAAACACATTCACTTCTTTATTCCCAGCTCCTGTGCCTCCTCCCTGTACCTCAGCAATGGAGCAAGGGTGGGGACAGGGCCTGTGGTATGTCCACAACTCCCTTCTGTGCCTCCTTCCTTCTCACACACTTCACCTTCTCCAGCATGGGGTCCTCCATGGGTGCAGTGTGCATACATGATCCACCATGTTTGATCTATGTAAAAAATTGATTAGAAAAATAAAAATAAAAGCCAAATTTCTAAATTCTCTCTCCTTTCTTACTTTGACCATTTGTTATAATTCGAGAGCTTTCTTGTTATGAACTGATTGCTGTTTTCCCATGCCAAAGTGACAATCAAGGACGGATGAATCCAAAGCATTCATATTTTTCACAAGCCTTAACTTCAACAAGGCCAGATTTTTCAACATTAGGAACTAAAAATAAGGAGAAAAAAGCAGACTTCGTTATTTTTGAAAAATTATCAAAATGTAAGTCCAAGACAGTTCATTCATTCTAAAGATTCATTACAAAGTACTAGATTAATTCTCAGTTAGAATGGAGAAAACCAATGCAGACCAAACCTTCACCTGAAATTCAAGCTCCATTTTTATTTTTTAAAAATGTTGACCCCTTATTCTTCATTTTACTCATGGTAGTCTTTGCAGCGTTTTCTGACTTATTCCTGATAGCTCTGGAGCTTGAGCACTGAAATTCCACTCAGCAAAGTGTTTTTTTTCTTCTCTTTCAGGCCAGTCGGATGTAGCATGCACCTGAACAAATGCCTATAAAATACTCTACATCCCAGGAGACTTACATAGATTGGATAAACTTTAGATACAAATTTGAACCAAATTTTAAATCTGTAGAGGATTACCTGTAAACTATTATTAATTATTCCAGTGACATTATTATTAATCCACTTCATTATATAGTTGTGGGGTTTTTGTGCTTTTATAATATAAAACCCCACAATTTACTTCAATTTTGGGGAATGTTGTAATTAACATGGAGGTATATAGAGAATAAAAGGCTGTGTGCACTGTTATTTAAACCTAGCATAACTGTCAAAACAGTGGTATTTCAGACCACAAAATTTGATGTTTTCCAAGTTTGGAAAATTTAGGTTTTCAAATAGTGACATTAAATTCTCAGATGCTCTCAAAAATTAAAGAATAGATTTCTATTTCATTCCACTTTACTGCATTTCTGCACATCATTGGTATTCCAGGTAACCTCTCAGATGAAAGGTAATGAGACTTTGTTTGAACATTGTGCTGAAACTGATTTGAACAAGAGATGTCTTCTGGAATGAAGGTCTATGTAAGACAGTGTAGTAATTCCATGTTAAGTCCTGCATCATTTACTGTGGCATTTTTTAACTTGAGCAGGCATAATTACTGTATCTGAAAATCTCTCTAGTTTTTCTGTTTTGTGATCTACAGAGGAAAGAGCACCTTCTGACTAGGGGAGTTATGCACCTGTATGTCACACCAGATCTGTACTATGTTGGTATCTCCAGAGCAGTGAGACAAACAGGAAAAAGAATCGGTGACAACTTTATTTTCAGGGAGACTTAGCTAAGGGTATACAGTGATTTCAATCATAGATTTCAATATCTGAAGGACAACAGGAGAAACTATGTAATATACCAAAATGCCTATATATTGATGATGCCAAACACTTGAAAACCACAATGTTTGAACAATTCTCACCCATACAGCTAATTAATTAAGTCAACAGTTTGCTGCATTTTTCAAGTTAAACAACTTCGTAACTGGACAAAAAGGTAGCATTGGCTGTGGGTTATTTTAGTTCCTGTTGCTATTCTCAAAGTTTTAGATCTGAAAGCTGAATGCTTATCAGGCAGATGAGTATGGGTTGCAACATAGCCAGTTCAGGTCAACTCCCAAAGTGTCAGGACTGCATTTATTCAATGTTTTTTCCTCAGACACCTTGCAGCAGCAAAAGCCAAGCAGCAAGTTAATGTTGTCCTCCCACAGCAGTAACTATTTTCCACAACTTTCATTCTAATTTCAATGTCAAATCCTCTTGAAAAACAGTTTTCCTTCCAACTGTAGGTGTACTGAAGGAGGGTGATTCTTCTTCTTCTCAGAGCCAACAGCCAAAATATACACGCACACGAGTTTATCCAGATTTATTAAACATGTTTTTAGTCTGTTACACCTGCACAAAGAATTAAATGAAGGTGTTATTGTACTGTAAAAGAACTAGAGGGTAGTATTGTATAGTCTAGTGGAAGCAATCTTAACTAGAATGCTTCACATCTACTTGTGGAGCTGCTGAACTTCAAAGAAATCTGTTATAAGTCAATGATTTCCAAGATTTCCATGGCAACTTAATGAAAACAAACACAAGATACACCAGAAAATTATGCTTGGATGCATCAAAAGAAAAGCCTTAATTATAGAAGCAACACATCCTTGAAGGGAGATGTTAAACAGTATAAAGCATCAGTGTCTGTCTAGCATGTCTTATAAAATGCTACACTGTAAGGGGGAAATTCAACAGTCAGACCTGCAGATGTGTATCTCTGACAAGTGATTTAAGTAAAGCTCATTGTGGTTTCTGAAACATTAAATGGATTTTCATTTGGAATCTCCTAGGCTTCCAAATGTACTTACCTCCAGATGCGATATTTAGCTGGTGTCTCCTGGGGAGGGTGTGATTTGAGTAAAAAGGGTTGATCTTAGCACAACTCTTTTTATTTTTACCATCTGATCTCTTCCTCCCTTAATCTCTCTGAAGCTAGCTGTTCTTGCAGGAATAGGAGAAGGAGCTGCAGTAAACCAGGATACATTCTGGGGCACCAATCCTATTTTGCTTAGCTTTTTAAGCAGTTATGCCCTGAAATGTCCCAGGACACCTAGAGGGGTATCAGAAGATGGAGATGTGTCATTTTAATGCAGAATGAACCAATAAATTGCATGAGTTTATCAGACAATTTGGATCCCAATGACTGTCTCATTGCATGTAGTAGTATACTTCATGAAAGGACTGATATTAAAAACAATACCAAAGGGTAAAATATATTTTGGAACATTTGGAAGCAGGTAAAGACCTGCATTAAAAAAAAAAAAAAAAAGTAATCATCCCATTATTTATCTCAAAGGAAAAAAAAAGTACAAAACTAAACAAACATTTGTCATGATTGAATTATGTAATGCCTTGTGGAGAGATGGACTAGAAAATTTTGAAGCCCAAGAGTTCTAAGGTTATGGTAACGAATTCACTAACTTCCTCTTTATCCCAGAACATACCTCATTAGAAAACAGTGTTTAAAATGACAGTATAATATGGATAGTTTTCAGGAATAACTCAATCTCAAGTGGATATAACAATTTCTTAATCTATTCCTCTCCAATATACTGCATTTTGATAGCATCTGAGAAACAAGCTGGATCACCAAACTATGACAGATTAACAGCATGCATTACAGCTAGAATAAAGTTCAGAATATTAAACCCCTATTCATAGAATTCTCCTTTTCATAAATTAGTAAATAATAGAGAGATTAAGAAGTCAGTGCATTTTTGCTAGCAAGTCAAGTTTTAAGGCAACTCACATAGACTCAGATGAATTGTGGCAATTTCTGTGCCAAATGGGAAACATTATTTATTCTTGTAGCTAACATGCAAAACATATTTATGATAATTTTTTGGGAAAATATATGTGTCTACATTTTCTGTGCTTTCTATATGCCTAGACCCAGTTTAAACACATAAAATGATAAACTGCTCATTGCTATTCCAAAGCTTTCCTGTGAAGTATATACAGGAAATAAGATCTGGGACTCAAGAAGCAAGACACATGTTACGTCTTGTACAATGGAGAAATCAATATTAAAATCAAGACTGCACTGCTTCTGACTCTGTACTCCAGTGATAACAAAATGTTGACTTACTATTCTCAGCCTGGAGCAAAAAACTAAGAGAATTACTACACATATAATGTAGTTACAATTTACATTCACTGACTCCTTAAAAATGCATAAAGTTATGCAATACATTGACTATTATTCAAACTTGGAAGGAATATTATAGTGAGTTGCAAGCTTGGTAGGGCCAGGACCCTGTCTCACTGCCTGCCTATAAAATGTCTGGCATGCTTATCACACCATATAAATGTTCATATCAGTGCCACAGTAAATTAAGAGGATCAAAAAAACAACTAAACACCACCTCGCTTAGATTCATCAAATCCAATTTTGGATCAGATTATTTTTTAATAGTTCAGCTGCTAACTGTCTCTGAGCCCCTAATGTTGCTTTTATCCAACTGAGTTGTCAAGGTTTACTAAGTGAAGAAAGGACATAATGCTGGTGCTTCTAGACAGCTTACTTTCATTATCCATCAAAGGGTAGAACAAAAAAACATCTCACTGGTTTTTATCTGTGACAGGACAAATGCTTTGGGCCATGTTCATGAACAGGAAATACACAGAACCTGTAGCACTTCAAGCTTCTGATCACACAATTGGATTATACTTTTTTCTGAAGGTACTGGTGTTGGTATCACTCAGTTTCACAAATATGTGACACTGCATAATCCTGTATGTTCTAAAAATACATTAATAATAATATTTTTTTTAATTATTATTTTTATTGCTATCTATCCTAAGCCACATGTAGGCAAAGAAAATTAGAAATATAGGCCTAAATGATCAGTCACTAACAACTATCACTGCAGCAGATTTCTGTACAGTAGCTGCAGTAGCAACTACAATCTGTCCATAAAATAAAAATAAGAAAACAACTTACTCCTAAGAATAAGCCAACTAAGATGAATAGCAAAGTTGTACAAATCACAGTTTTATTGCAGTTACATTAATAGTAGAGAGGGAAAAAAAAGGCTAAAAATTCTTTGACTGTATTATTCATTACGTATTATTCACTCAGTTTCACTTAATCATCCAACATCTGTAGGTGCCCAAGGCAACCTTTCAAATATTTGATTCATTTTTTGTCTCATTTAGAAGATGTCATATAGTTGCAAGGCATTGGTTCTGAACAGCAGCAATTTCAGAAATGCACAGAACAGAACTGATAGATTCAGTTACTCTCTACTGAAAGAAAGAAATACCCTAACACGTGTGAAATGTTTGAAAGACAAACGATTTAACATGCGAGAAATGAATTAAATTCAGATTGAATTCTTTTTAAAATTCCTGTCATTCTATCTCTCCAGTTCTTTTCTGATTCCCTGTGCTTAGGCTTCCTAGGCATGAATGAGAATTCTTACAACACAATAAAATCTTAGTTCACTGAAGAAAGTGGCGTTTTTCCCCTTCATTGCTAAGTCTCCATGCAAAATAATACCTTCAAACTTCCTCAAATGCAAGAGCAACCCTCTTTCTACAGTATGTAACAATTTTTTCAGTTTCTTCTCTCCTCTATAATTTCCACAATGTAGCACCTATCTTTTGTGATAGACAAAACTAGGTGGAATCACAGACCTGAGCCAAGTAATTTAAGAAGTGCAGAGCATCAGAGCACATGAATTGGACTCTGAGAATCTAGGCTACTAGGTGCAGATTTGATCAAGCAACACGATCAGCAGATTTGGGGGGTTTATATTGTTTTTCTGGGCTTTTTTTTTTTTTTTGCTTGGGAATTTTATCTTCATAAAGATTTATCTGAGTTCTAGCCTTTGTCTTTTCCTCTGAAAGTCTATACAGGATGTATCCCTGATTTAATTAATCCCAGAAATCTCAGTCAAATAATCAATAGGCATGTAAAGATCATATGGGTGTGTAAGTGCATTTCAGCTCTTCTGCAGTGGCTCTATTGCACCTGGGAAGCAATGAACAGTAGATTAAACTCATATATTCAGTTTCCAGAAAAATACCTTTACCCTGCATTCTTGTATTGGAAAGGAGGGCAGAGGGCAATCCTTTCATCTAGGATGCTGGCTTTTTTTATTGTCCTTTTTTAATGTATATTCAAGATGTTGATCTGTAAAGAGATGAATCTTGCCTAAAACAAGTATCCTTCCCCAAAAGACAGTGGAATGATACCATTAATCTAAGAGGATGAAATCTATACCTGAGGAACAGGGATTTACCTTTAAACAGAATGCTGAAACTGGCACCTTGCACCTTCACCAGCTGGAACTGTTTCATGCTGTGTAATTTACTCCAGCATCACTTACTCCAGTGAGTACAATATTCATTTGCGAAGCAAGTAACAAGTACAAGTTACAGGGGATTCTGGTTTACATTCCCTGTGAACATTCATACTACAGAACAAACCAGTGCCAGCTGGAGAAATCTATGATGGCTGGAGGAGACTAGGTGGGTTGTCGATGGCCAGGGAAACACCCCAGGTGAGGGTGGGAGAAGAGGGCCCCTTAAAGCCCCTTGGGCAGATGGTGGAAGCTAGTTTCACTTACAGGGCTATATGCCAGAGGGCAATCCCAAAGCAACATGGAGAAGGCATAGACCTTTTTGTCTCTTTATGGAGCTTTAGATTTCAGGTGGAGGAAAGGGAAAAGATGATAATAGAGTGGTGTTTCTTTGTTCTAAAAAGTCTAAAATTTCACTTTTCTATGCAGAAGAAAAGAAACCACATATTTTCAGGGAAGTGGAAAGAGGAAGGGAAGTTAAATTATATTTGTATTAAACTATGCTGGAACTATTTTTCCAGTGTCTGTGTTCAGCTGACACCTTATTTGCCTAGTCCTGGGGATTCCTGACTTAAAGCTGAAGAAATTTTGTGGAAAATAAAGATATAAAATTTAGTGCAGAAGCATGGAATATTGTGGCTTTGACTTCTTTTATGGCCCAACCCCCACTGTTTCAAACAGCCAGTGATATTTGATGAGAACAAAACATACAACTAACTAAATAATGAAAAAGGGTGTAGTATTTGACAAACTGTAAGCTGTAGATCTTAGCATGACAAACAGAGCTATAAAGCAGTGGGAGACCAAATGCAGTAAACCAAAGAGCTGTTCTCATTTGTGCTGAATATGACATGCATAAGGTCCCTGAGGAAGATACTTGTTTCTAAAAATCTGAAACTAGGGACTGTAGGTGTTGAAAGTCACCTTTTGTGAACCACTCAGACAGCTATGGGATAAGGGGATTAAAATGACTTCTATTACTTATGAAAGAGGCCAGCATAGCTGGTAAGGTAAAGGCAGACACCTAGTAACTCAGCCCAATCTCACTGCCTTAAACCAGGAATCTGATTTGCTGGTGCACTTTCTGCCCTTATTTATGGCAGCTCAAGCTTGCGTAAGTGATTTTACGCTGAGTTTGTCATCATCAATAACTACAAGACTTTCCACTTTCTCACATGCATCAGCTCATGATATGCTGCATCAGGAAAAAACAGAAAAAGTACAAGTAAGTGAAATTTGTTTATGTGGTGGTCACAAAAAGCTCACTTCAGCTGTGAATTTCATACCACTTCAGACAAGGAGAAAGTAAATTGTGGTTAGCAAACCACTTGTTGGCCTAACCAAGCCCCTTTTGAAGCTTGACCATCTGCGGCAAGTGTGGAGATCTGGAGCAAAGCACATTTTGGAACACAGAAAAAAGCCCATAGAGCATCAAGGAGACATTCTGGCCCATAACATATTTGATTTAAATTAATTCTCAGTAAGTAGCATGTGTGATTTTGACAGTAGAATTTTGCCCATATGGTTTAACATTTGGGTGCCTCTAACCCAGCTTGGAAAGTTTAACCCATTTGCTAATACTTCAGCAACTTGATTTCTTCCTCTCACTGGGTATTTAACTGGTATTTATTTTTGACTGGTAAGATTTATTAAGTTCTCCATTTAGTCAATTTGACAAGATGTGTGACGCTTGTTTTCCAGATGTGGAAATGTGTCAGAAAAAAAAATGTTATATGTTGAATAAGTCAAAAAGGAAAATCATCCTTGTGACCCAAGTATCTATGAATTTTTCCCCTTTTCAATCTTGGAGTGGTTCAGATGAGAAATATTCCCAACTGAATCTGCCACAGTAAATTTTTCTAAATCTGTTAAGTTAAAATCAAGCCTGCTACACTTATATTTATTCTCTAACATTGTGCCGATAGGGACATTGGCACAAAATTTTATCTGCAATGTTATTTTTCTGGCAGTTGTAGCAAACTGTAAACTACAGGACTGACTTTTCAGATGAAGGCTTTTCTCATTATGAATCAAGGGAAAGCAGGATTCTGCTATTGTAAACTAGGATCAAACTTCCTCTTAAACCATATTTCTAGTGGCTCTCATTTTGCTGCAAACATAAATTCAAAGAAATATGTGTTTCTATCATCCCAATGCTACCACTGAATTAAAATATCAGCTATATTCACAAATTAAATGGGCTTCATCAGCACTTTTTACAGCAGTTGAGATATTTTATGTCTTTCGTTTACAAACAGCAATACAATATACTCATGTTTATCATTACAATTTATCAGACAACACTTATACTCCTGGCCATGCTCACAGGAAAAACAAACAAACAAACAAAAATCCCAAATATGAATCCTGTGTATAGCTTCTACACCACCACCACTATATTTAAGATATTGGAGTCCTGCATTTTTACAAGACAAATATCCAACTGTGCATACTTACATGGGCATGGGTATGTCAGAGAAGAAATTCAGCATTAAGCTACCACATTATTTGCTAGTGCCAAAGCTTCTGAAAGATGCTGTCTACCTAGCTATACATCTTTTAAGATTAGACACCAGACTACTATGAAATGACCTACTCTTAGGCAGGAGCAAGAAAGTAAGGTTGGTGCTTACTTTTTTTGTGGCTAGAAAGAAATTACAGAGAATTTGAAGGACTCAGTTCTAAGCTAGTAAACTAGGATGTGCTCAGACCATAGGTATCTTTTTTTGAAAGAAACTGGGACCAAGCTTCAATGAACATGACCCAGGAAGGGGATGCTCACTGAATCGTACAACACACAGTGCTGACTTGTTACCTCAGAGCTGCATGAAGGTGATGAGACATTGCACAATCTGGAATGAAACAGAGGTTATATAAGAACTGTCCATGCATATATGCTTTCTGCAGGAGAGATGATTGTCAAGGTTTAGGGTCAGGGCTGTATGGTAGACCTATAACAGATGCTGTCTGTTAATGCTTCTCCCCCCACAAGAAAAGAAAGGGAATAAGGGAGAGAGACTTAGCAATTAAAAAAGGAAAGTAGAACAGCTTTAATGAAAATGAAAATAATAATAATAATAAAAAGGCGTATATGCAAATCCAGTATTGAACCCAATTCTGCTTGATGGCAATTACCTCATGGTCACCACTAACGCTGTGGAACAGGCACAGAGAAAGTCCCAGACTGGACTCAGCAGCAGGTGGGAACCAGATTCAGGAGCTGGATTCTGGAACTGGATTCAGGAAGAAATGGATGGGGATCAAAGAGTCCTCCACAGATGCCAGCAATTGAAGAAGAGAGATTGACCCTTGTGATCTCTCAACTTTATACTGAATATGACATATATGGGTTGGAATCCCTTGTTGGTCAGTTTAGGGTCACCTCTCCTGTCTGCTTGTCCCTGCAGTTGTGGCCTTTTGCTTTCTGCACCCCCAATGTGGCACATGGGATTTAGCAGTGTCCTTGATCTGCACACCAATCCTTGGTAGTAACTCTAAACATGGGGTGTTATCACTGCTAGAAGCAGACACTGTCTGCAAAAACTTGCTGCTAACTTGAGAAAGTGCAGTCAGTTAGAACTGAGCTGAATAGCAAAATCACTGAACAGAATTTGTTCTGTCCTAACTCAAACCAGGACAATGATAGAACAAGGCAGATTCAGGATCACTGTAGTACTTTTGAGAAACAAAATAGATTGTTTACCTAAAGATTAAAAGAAGAGCCAAGAAACAGCCCAAATTGGTATGTAAACACATAGTCCATCATTATATATTCCCCACACACACTTCTTGTAGAGTTTACTGATACCCACCTAGATGTCTGGGAGCATTAAACTGAAAATCTATCTATGTACAAAAAAACTAAAGCCTTCACACATCATCTGTATGAAATGTACCTCAAAAAAGCAGTGATTTTCAATACTGCAAATCTTTGGCTGAAGTTTGTTTTCCCAAATGTGATCTGATCCTACTAATTTTAATGGAGCATGACATTCAAGTAAGTGGAGGCAGAGACAGATCACTAATTTGGGATTGGAACCACTTCATTCTTACTTGTGAGTATTTTATACGTGTTTCCTGCCTGAAACTTACTAGCCCAAATTAAATTGGTTCAAAATCAATTTAAAGTGGTGCAAAACTCCTATGTAGATGCTCTTAAATTGTTTAAAACCTGAAACATCAGTCTAGGTTAAATTGATTCCTCACAAGATTAAGCAAAATCAATGTATCACCCATTTTTAACCTTTTTAAGACTGCCCACTAAGTAAATTAGTTTAAAAACCTAATAATTTAGCAACACTGCTGAGACTAGCATTTATCATGATGATCACTATTGTCTTTTTGTTTCCTGGTAGTTACCTGTCTGTCACCCTGTGTCTGCTTGCCACATTACTTGTATGAACTCCCATCTCCTTTGAAACTTGTAACTCAGATCTTGTATAAAATCTGTCATAACACGGGGTGGTGTCATTGAAAGAGACTCCCAGGTGCAATCATGGTAATTGCAACATTAAAACAGCTCAAGTCTGTAGGCAAGTGTGGCCTTACTTTACAGCTACATTTCTAAATACTGGATTTCCTGCAGTTTGGATTTTCTGTGCAGAAATGTTAAAATTTCTTTCTGCATTAAAAAAGGCCTGTTTAGGTCAAAGAAGGTTTTGAATTGGTATAATAACACAATCTTCTCATCAAGGTTTTTAAATTGCTGTCTCTAAACTACAATTCTATATAGGGGGAAATTAAAAAGAGGAAAAAAAAGTGTGACAAGAATCAACATAAAGACTTAAGTTTCTAATGGATTAAAACAAATTACAAACATAGGAAAAGCAAAGCTACAACCTTTACTAAGTGTTATGTGTTCAGAGATAATGAAATTACAAGTAACTGTAGTCCTCAAAGTAAACAATCACAATATGGAAATGGTGGTCCTCAAAGTAAAGAATCATGATAACACACACAATGTTGAGCTAATGCCAACAAAAGAAGAATCGCCTCATGACCAGGGGGATGGGAGAGGGGGAAGTGGGAATGCTTGAAGGTAACCTAAAGCAACCTAAAACTAAAACTAATTAACGTGGTAAAAATCACACCCCTGGGAGAAGACCTAACTTGCTTATGTCAAATTGCCTTTGTATAATGAACTAGCCACTATATGGAGCATGTGCAGAAGAGCATGATTTTTATAATCAAAAGGCGACCAATGAACAAGTCTTGTATAATTTTTATTTGTTGTAACCTGTATAAAACCCTACAACCCCTCCGAAGGTGGGCGCCAGCTTTGAGAATGATTTCCTGGCACCCCGTTCTGTACAGAGATGCATTAAAGGGTTCACAGGCAGATCTCAACTCTGTGGGCTCATTGTCTTCTGTGTACCAGGCATGAACTTGAAACCCCGATGAAGAGACAACATAACTAGTTGATTTGCAACTTGCAACAGAACAACATTTTACCAATTAGGTGCAAGAAAGCATACTGTTTCTTTTAGTTGATTCTCAAGGTCTCATTCCTTGGCAAGTGCAAAACTGTACCAAACAGTGGGAGCTGTGAAAAGGGATCATGTGAGTTTAAGAGCTCCACTAAAGAAATATAAAATTGTTTTTCAGTTGCCATGTTGTATCTAATACATGGCACAAGCTTGAGAAAGGGAAAATATAGTTAAAGTCTTATGATAAGTTCTAGTAATTCAATTAAAATACCACTGTAAGAAATGATTTAGATCTTATTTATTTCATATTTTTGTAAACAAGAAGCCTTTTGAAGACATGCACCAGCAATTTTCAATATTTAATTAAGAAGCTTTTGTCTTTGATAGCCACAAAATATGTGAGGGATACTGAATCCTTTCACAAGGTTTATTCCAGTAAAACATTATCGGTCACCAAGAAATTCATAGCATCAAAGATTTCTTTTGTTTTAAGATCTGCAAGCAACCAGCAACTTAAGGAAAAAATGGCAGGATAGAAAAATACTAAAAATAGAAAGGTAGGAGGAAATATTTTAGCAACTTGGTAAATGATGAGAAGAGGAGGAAAGTAATATTTTCCAGCTGGGCAAATCTGCTCTTCTTGTAAACATTACGCAGACATTGCATTAAGATGTCTCCTCTGTCATAGCAGAGAATGATTGATAAAAATGATTCAGGGTCCAGACAGTTATAGTATAGAGCAAAAAACATGGGAGGCGGGAGACTGGCAGAGGGCAGAAATCCTTTTAGATTGACCTTTAACTGATAAATTGATGATGTCCTCATTAGCAGCAACCCTGCTGCTTGCCCTCAATAAAAGATAATGTCCTGCTGTTAACACTATTCCTGTTTCTGTGATTTAACACCACTATTACAGTGCAGATTCTATTTAAATGGATTAAGGTTTAAATTAAGATAAAATATTGTTGGGCCTTCAGTGTTTGTCTCTCAACCAAGCAGTGTGCTTTCATGGCCTGTGACTGGAAATCAGCAAGCTACAGGGGTATTTATCAGATGATATTAACACCAAGGTTTTCAAAAGGTAGTACCTATATAATACCCAATTTGTTTAGTATGCTCTCAGTAATATTTCACAGGCAGTTAGTCTGTTTATGATAAACTTTTTAATGCACAGTTACCCACAGTATCATACTCCCTGAGGAAAAAAAGACCTTTACTAGAATTCCAGTCTTATCTTAACATGCAAAATTTGTGGGCTTCACAATGTAGTGAGATAATGAATTGGATTGAGTATTGCATGCAACGGATACACCATGCAATTTCACATTTCGCATGGTTATCAGTGTCATCTACAATGCTAAAAATACAGAAAGAGGTGTCATTACTGATCTATAACTTGATTTAGCAATGCCTTTTTTTTGGTTTCTAAAGAATGGTTTTAAACAAAGAAGCCTAAACGTTTCAGTTTGATCCCCAGATGTGTGTACCTTTCAATACTGTATCTTGGGAATCAATTTATATTTTCAGGATAAATGACCAAAGTTCTATAAAGCAAAGATGTTTAGTGATCTCTCTCATGAAGCATAATTACAGAGTTATTTTATCTATTTACAAATATGCTGACTCAGCTTCTAGGATCCATTATTAATAGCATCTCTCAACATTTAGAAAATTTCTACGTTGGTATAAGTCTCCTAATACTGCAATAATGTAGGAGCTATCACTACAGAACTGAAAGCACTATTGTCACAGGAAAGGGTAGCATGATTTTTAAAATCCAATTGTCTATTATTTCAATGCTCTTTGCTGTTTTCACTGATATATATGATCCACCCTGCAATCTACCACTCATCTTTGATCTATTGCACACCATCTAACTTGATAAATGTAATCTCTTTCTACAAGACCTATGTTAAATATGATTTAGAAGTTGAAACCATCCCAAAGGCAACCTTCCACCGCAGTGGGATTCTTCTATTTCCAATTCAAGAAAATAAATATGAAAATATTTCTGTGTCTGGATAGGTGAAAGCAAATGGACATTGCCCAGTGTGATCCTTTCAAGCTTCTGGGAACTGGTGCCACCTGTGGGATTTGCACTAGAAGCAACCAGATGGCAGGTTTGCCCCTCGCCTTGCCCCACTCATTATGGGGTGGCAGGGAGGTGGGAGCCAGGAGAAGCACAGGTCCAGCATCTTCCATCCTTAGAGCAGAGCTGCATGCAGGCAACATCACACCTCTGCCTATGACTGTTCACTGCTGAAAGAGACCAGACCAACTACCCCCAGGCTTGGGTTGCACATTGGTTCTTCAGGTCCTGAGTCTCTCCAAATGGGGGACTCCCATTCCCCTCAGCTTTCTGGTTGTACCAGAGGAAAGAGCAAGCAATATCCACTTTCTCTCCAGGCTTGTTTTCTACAGCTTTATGAGTCCTCAGTCCCTCTGGTAATCAGCTCTCACATGTGCCCTTTCTCTTTCACTATGCTAAACAGGGCTTTAATCAAAAGGTTTACTGTTTCATCCTGGACTTTTTTCTGGAAAGAAAGAATACTCACACAATTGCAAGAAGTAGCTGTCACTCTAGAGAAAGGTATGCAAGCAACATAAGGAGTGACTTGCATAACAATATCCAAAAGGCTTGAATAATGTGAAATTATTCAAAGCTAATTTGTAAATAGAACTCCTTTCATTCGAGAAATTCACAGGGTTTGCCTCTTACTGTGAATTAGTTTAAATAATATCTGTGCTTTTTACTTGTGGTTTGTATTTGACAAAAGAAAAAATAAAATAAAATCCATCCTTATTATCCTGAGAAAAGTAAACCCAGAATTTGCATTAGAAGCCCTTCCACAAGATTTTACAGGATTCATAATCCAATAAATTTCTGAAATTTTGTAAACTCCATTTGGCACTTTCTCAGGAGTATCATAGACACATTAAATGGTCCAATACTGCTACTAGTTGTGGAATAAATTTGTCAGGAGAAATGCCAACAATCTGTCCTTTGGTACTGAAAACCTGAAACTCAGAATCTGCAAAATTGAAATAATAAAAAAAAGATCTTTTTGAATAGTCCCGGTTTAGTTTTGCAGTTGGTTTTCTGAACTTAAGTAAGTATACATAAATATTTACTTAGATGGGGGCAGAACTATGTGAAATATTTTATCTTCATGTAATTCAGTAGAAATCAGAGTTTTAAAAAAAATAGTGCTTCATGCTGATCACGGCTCTTACAACTAAGTGTTCCACGCCATGTGTGTTCATATTTAAAAAGGCAAAATTATTTCTGTTCAACATGCAGAACTTGGACTACTATATACTTTCTTTTCTTTAACCTGTCTGTTGTTTATGTATATATAATATTTTGGGGGAAAACAATTAAAATAAGATTATTGTTTAATAAGATGCCCTTTGAAAAGATAATTCAGTGGATTAAATATATATACACAATAATTCAGTTATAAACACATAGTTTCTTTCACACCATATTTAACAATAGGAGGCTATTTTATAATTTTATTAACTTAGTGGGAGTGAAAAAAATCTATTTATATTGTAATTACTACCTCTGCCCTATTTCTTTAGTTACCCATGTAATTTTTGTTCAAACCCACCCCCCCCTTTTAAAATTAAAATATTTTTAAGTTACATCTTTATAGCAGCAACTCAACTGTATTGACAGAAATGAAATGCAAAATACATGTCAAATAATAATAAAAGTTAGAAATTTAAAAGGTTGTGTAACCCAACTTCTCAATGTTTACCTGAGGCCCAAGGGAATATTTTAAGTTGCTGCTTGGTTTGGGTTTTTTTTTAAAGTTGATTAATATTGTCATTAATAATAATTTTGGAGTATTTAATTGAAAAACAACTAGTCTCCATTAACCTAGTACTAATTTCTATCACTAGTCTTTTCAGGAAGTATTACTGAGTTCAGCGTGTATTAGGGGGAATTAAAGAATATCTAAACTGTTTTTATGATCATCAGAGCATGCCTTACATTAGATGTACATCCTGGCTCCACAGAAATCACTGCTATCACTCCCATCAATTCCAGTTGTGTTCATGCTGTACAGTGCTTTATTTCCCTAGTTCTGATGTTGTCAATCTCTCACTGGAAGTGTTACTTTTGTAATTTCAAACAGAGCTGGATGTACTCTAGATTTTACCTTAGTATTTTTTTATTATTTTTGCAACTCCCATCAGCACGGTGGTGAATGTGAACATTCCTGGTTCACAGTGTCATCTACCCACACTGAAACTCTAGGAGGAGTTTAACAGGACTTGAGCACAAAGCAGAATTGTGGTTTGGGAGCACAGCATCAGATTTACTAAAGGTCCTCAAATGCTGTGATGTGGATGCTAAAAAGCTGCTAGCAGAGGGATTTTCTCTGGTTTTCACAGTATGCGGTGAGAATCATACCTTTCTTGCCAGTGTTATGAAAAACAGTAGGATGTTTCTTGTAAGCTAGACTAGCACGTGGTGTTTTGTTAAGTTCTGTTTATG
>WTSP01025571.1:64662-77590 GCA_025331215.1 Actenoides lindsayi | reverse complement strand
GAATATATACAAATATATACAAAACCAGTATCGAACCCAACCCCCCTGATGGTAATTATGTCACCATCACCACTGATGCTGTGGAGCAGGCACCGGGGTAGTCCCAGACTGGGCCCCACAGCAGACGGGAGCTGTGTTCAGGACCTGAATTCTGGTACCAGATTCAGGAACACACAGACCGGATCGAAGGCAGAACGGACAGAGGCCTCCTTGGATGCTCAGAAGAAGGAGCCGAAGAGGACCCAAGCCAAGCAAAGCAGTCCAAGAGGGGAGAAGAGTCCAAAGACCCTTCGGATCCCTTAGCTCTATACCAAATATGACATATATGGGCTGGAATACCTCGTTGGTCAGGTTAGGGTCGCCTGTCCTGTCTGCTTCTTCCTGCAGGTGCAACCTTTCACTTTCTGCACCCCCCAATGTGGTACACAAGATCCAGCAGTGGCCTTGGTCTGCATACAAACCCTTGATAGTAACTCTAAACATGGGGTGTTATCACTGCTGAAAGCACACACTGTCTGTGAGAACAGACTGCTAACTTCAGACAGTGCAGTTAGAAGAACTGAGCTAGAAGGTAAAATCACTGAACAGAATTCTGTTCTCACTCAAACCAGGACACCTCCACAGTGGAATGGGACATTGCCATGCCTTTTTTCCACTAAACTTCTGCTCAAAAATTGAAACATTTCCTTTAGCTTCTTCTCCAAGCAGCAATTACGTTGCATAAAGACTGCATGTACCTTGACAGCACCAGCAACGGGTGAATAAACATTAAGAGAGAGAAACTCAAGTGAAGACCGTAAAATTTAGGCCATAATTCTTTGTACTTCTGGACCTTAGTAAAGTGAAACAAAAAATAAATTTTTTTTAATGCAAAATTTTCTGAAATCTACCCTCGAATATGATACACAAACTTATTTTATATTTTCATCTGTCCTGTTTCACAAATTCTATATTCTAGTGTTTAGTCTTCTAGCATACTCTAAAGAAAAGTGAAATGGATATGGCTTACTTTTTTTTCTCCTTTTTTGTAGAAGCACAATGACCCGTGAAAAAATCAACAATGTAAACAATATGACTTAAAACAGTGTAATTGAAGTTCTGCTTCATGATACTTGTAACAAATAATTATACCACAAAAATGAGGAAAAGTAAATTACATGAGAAAAATCAGGAAAATTAAGACACCAATGATTTTAGTCAACTTTTTAACTTCTAAGCAATTCAAACTGTAAAAATGTAAATTACCTTTTAAAATGAAGTCTTATTATTAAGAAACCATCATCACAAAATATTACTCTCTGTTCTTTTAAAAGTTAATTAAGAAATTATTCATTTTTTACAAGAGTAACACATGGTCAAAATCCACAGTCATATATAGCTTTAATTTATTACAGTTAAAATTAAATATTTAGATTGTATGATGGAATAATTAATTCTGGTGAATTCTTAACTGCATGCAGTAACATGTTCAATTCTACACTGAAAGAGTTAAGGGGAAACAAAATCTTCAGTATTGATCCAATTAAAATTTTTAATAAAAGTATTAGCTGACCACGTATTTTACCTTCAATTTCTCTACCTTTTTGGGAAAAAAAGTGCATAGTTTGAACTTGCATATGAGTATATATACACACAGATATTCAGATATGTTTTTCTTTGCCCGTTTTGAGCATTCCTGGGTGAAAGGAAATTAGTGTCAGAATAAACTTAATTTAGTTGTTCTTTAATGTATATCATACAATAACTTCACAAAGTTCAGACCATCATTTGCTCTTCGAATGTTCTCTGTGCTCACATATCCATGAGACACAGAAACTTCAATAATGCTCAGTATCACAGTTCCATTTAATGAGTACCCTATTTTGAGATCTCTCTTAGCAATAAATGTTTATTTGACATGGACCTAATGTTCATTAATACCAAACACAATGGGAGGATTAGCTTCTATTTGCTGATTTGCATGGATATATAACAGAAGACTGTACACGTAATGAAGATTTTGACTTGATTATAACTTCACCTGTTACAGCTCAGACATGAATTGTAGCAAAAAAACAAAGAAAGAAACAAACAAAAAGGTCTGAAGTTTACTGACACTGCGCTGCATAAAATGGAACTGTAATACCTCAGTAAGTATTTAGTAAGAGTTTTCAATCAATAAATAATTGTGAAAATGTTGAGCTCTTGAAATTGTCTAGGCTTTCCACAAATGATGTCTTTCCTATTTCACACACAAGGGAAAAGAATATTAATAGAAAGCATTTATAACTATATAAGCTATTTTGCAGATTAAAGACTTTTTAAATAATGTATAACTAAAATTAGGCATGAGCAGGTCAGCAGCTCTATAATTGGTTCAGCAACTTGGTTTAGTGAAATAGAGGTATTTTAAAAACATTTAGCTGAATGTAAATATTAGACAGCTACAGGCTAAACCAAACTATTTAGAATTGATATAAAGAGAACAATTTGGAGAGGTCCTTTTTTTCTTATTAACAGCACTCTATTAAGGCTAGTTTCCTGTATATTATACAAGAGGATTGAAACCAAGAGAAGCAGTCACTGTCATCTCTCAGCTGCTGGCACTTGCTCTTCTGACATTTCTATCCCCCACTTGTCATTCCAGCAGAAGTGTCTGGGTGGGCATGTGGTAAAGTAAAGCATATGCAAGTTAAAACTAGCCTGGGAATAAATTAATGGAATAAATACATTCTATTATTGTTCTTTTCAGTAGTGACTAGTACTAGCTGATGGTGCATGAAAGTATCCTGCATCCTTTATAGATTTTTTTTTTAAATTATTATTTTTATTTGCATGTTTGTTTAGATATGTTCTTCTCATTGTTCTGGTAAATGCTTAAATCCTCATTTAAGCAGATAAGTAGCTGACAGTTTATAAAATCTGTCATTTGTAAAAGCTACACTGAAATCATACACTATGTTTCCAAATTTAAATAGTGCTAAAAAATCAAACTAAACTTAACAAAGAAGCTTCTCACTCAGTTTTGATGCCTGCACAGAACAATCAGTAAATTTTTCTATTGTCTAAACAGAAAGAGAACAGAATATAAATTAGGTCTTATTGCAAAGTTGCAGCTAATTAGTACTTCTTCAAATGTAACCAAGCAGTGCAAACTAAACAAAACACCTATTCCCATTACTCAGACTTAATTCTTACCTTTTGAGCCAGCAAACAATTGAAGACGTGCATTTCAATCTAAGTAAAACCCAAACAATCAAACTATTTAAATAAATACAGAGTGGGACCTGTGTATAAATTAAAATGCAAGTTTCTTATCATTTATTTTAAAGCACTAGCAGTTTTCAGACATACAGGTGGACTGCAATGAGGGCTACATAGGTAGAAATATCTGGCATTTGGACATGTATCTAGAGATGTTAAGAAATAATTAGAAATCAGTTATAAATGTAATAGTTGCAGTGACAATTTTGATTACATAATATTAAGCAGAAGAATTATGTGTATGAAACATAATTTTCTTTGTATACATTAAGATGAGATGTCTTCAGTGATCTTCTAAATTAATTGATGTGATAATTCTTTGTCCTTTGGGAAATAAGGTTTCATTTTGTAGTCATTTAATTGATACTCTTCTCAGTCTGTCTAGTATAAAATTACATTAATCTTGAATTCATTGAAGATACACTGGTGTGATAAAGATGGAGCGGAGAATTCTTGTATTCCTTTTAGCAACTATACAGCCAGGTAGAATTTTATCAATAAACATGAATGCAGAAATATTCAGATTATGCTAACACTACAGATGTGAATTTTTTTAAACCCAGTGGCACAAATTATAATAAAGGGGCACACCTGCCACTGATAGCATGATACAGGGTCTTTTCTCTGTTTGTGCAGCAATTAAATAACAAACTATTTAAGTTTTCTCCAGCAATAACACCCCAAAGATATCAATTTATATAGCTGTGCTCTGCATATAATGGCAACTCTTATTTTGTAAAGAACGTAGTGTACCTCACCTCATTCTATCAGGTCTTGTTAAAACTTTGGACTCCCAGGAAGGAAAGTGAGGATTTTGCAGAATAATCTTACTTTGAGAAAATTTTTTCTTTTAAATTTATATTGGGAATTTCTCTTTTTTAACATGAAGAACATTAAATAAACATCTAACACATAATGTTTCAAAGCAATGAATAGTACATGGGTTTAATACTTTCTAAATTATTTTAAACTATCTCAGAAACCTAAAATATGATAAAATTACCACAATCACTAGCTACTGAAAACTCAGGCAACATCAGGTTATCTTCAAATAGATCAATGTTTTGTACTATAATAACTATTTCTTCTTAATGTTTAAATTACCTGCTGCAACTAAGTATAAAGCTGTATCTTTGGTAAAATATTATAATACAGCTCCTAGGAACTTAAGTCACAATTAATACGGTATATTAACTTAGAACTTATGTTCTGAAATAAAGTAATTCCTAAATTCAGCTTTTTGTTTGTATTAAACTAAATTTGTAACTCCAGCGTTTAACGGTGAACATGCCCTGTGGAATAGCCATGAGATGAGAGTCTGTTGATGACATGCAATACTGCATTTATCTTTTTTTTTTGACCTTTGCAACTAAAGTCTTCTCTAATGGAGGTGCCACTAGACTGGTGAAACAGGAGGTTATATATAGTTTTCTTCCTTTAAAACTAAATAGTACAGAACTTTAATTATGTAGTAATACTGCAGGAGGAAGGAGTGGTTAGTCCTCAAAGATCATTTCCTTTATCTTTCTATACAAGTACAAATACATATCTTCTTGGAGACAAGAGAGAATAAATGGATTTGAGAAGCACTTCTCTAATCTGTCCATAGTGGATCAGAAATTGCAGCCAAGCAGGAGGGAACAGTTTGAAACTAGAGTCCTCTGTGCACACGGGTTCTGGAGAAAAGAGGAAATAACATGCTGTGGGAGAATGTCTAAATGGGGATGCTGAGAAGAGGCAGCTCTAGATTGGATATTCAAAATCAGTCCCTGTGAAACCTGTTACCTTCCACAACTTGATTCTGTAGCCTTGGTGGGACTCTGTTGGAGGACCCCACCATGGCAGAAAAAGGTGGTCTTCATTGTCTTCATTGGCAGGACTTGGGTGCTCAGGGAAAGAGAAGGGAAAGAGAAGGGAAAGAGGTTGATGATACTTTTAGCAGAACACAGATCCCTGGGATAGTACCACTACGGTCCTACTTTTGCCTTTTTTGATTTTGACTTCAATCAGGTTTATTTATTATTTTCCCCTCCCCAATCAAGTGTTATACATGAGAATTAGAAACAGGGGTGATTCTGAGACATATATTGGGGGTGATTCTGAGTGGATATCTCCACTGTCTGTGGCAACAGATGTTGACAACCAGTTCAGTATTGGGTTCTGGCATCAAATACCTGAGCCAGACAACTTTGAGCTCCTCAATGAATGTATAGATACCCTAGCTCTGACATGAGAACTGAAGAGTCTGAAGTGGGAATAGAGAGCTGGAAAACAAAATACCCACAGGAATCATGTCATTATTAGAACCAGACTTCAATCAAGCCTTGGAGCTGGTGAGAGGAGGGCTGAGAGTGTCTCTGACTAGAACCTGTAAAAGTGAAAAGAAGACTTTTGAAAGGGGTGACAGCATTGTGAGGATTAAGCAATTCTGCAGAACAGTTAAGAGTAGTTTGAGCCTTTTTGGAGAGGCTAGAAACCTCAGGGAACTATTATCAGGACGGACAGGGGCAGCTGTTAGGAGCTACTGACCCATCTGAACAATTTAATCCAGAACCTCTCTTAGGAAGTGGGCTGCATGCTGTCCCCTACCACACCCTCGTTTGCTGTAAGGAATGCAGTAGCTGCCACATAATGAAGACCTCACTGCTATTCCTTTAAAATTTGGTTTCTTGAAAAGCTACAGAGTGAGAAGCACTTTGAATTACTATTCACTATTTTGAAGCCCAAATCCAAGTCCATCTGAGCCAAATGGATGACTTCTTTTTATTCACTGAGATTTAGCTCAGAAGCAAAAAGTTCCTTTTTAATACTGAATTTCAAGTTCTCTTAATACATTTTTCCTATACCAATGGCTTTTATACTTCCAAAAGAGATACAAAAGTTTCTCCTAGTAATGCTGTTCCATGAGAATTGCTTTTGACATGTCATCTTAAGGTAGATATTGTAAACGGAAGAACTTGTAAACAAATCCACAATAAAGCTGCTTGATAATGTAAATCTGCACTAAACTGTACATTTTATACAAAGAGGCTTTACTATGGGAGTTACAGCTCTCTGATTAATTCAATTTGTGAGCATAATATTGAATATCAACATGAAGCTAAAGCATTGTTCTAGTGCATGCTATAGCTTTACAGTTCAAAATCTTCAAAATATTAAAGTGAAACTGAATCAAACTGTCATTTTAGAATGTGTAGTTGAATAATAACCATAATGAAATGAACTATATTAAATAAAAAGCACCCTTATTTCTCTATTGCCAACACAGAAATTAGCTTGAAGGAAGCAAGCGGTAGTATTTATATGCAGCTATAGTCATGATTTAACTTTACATTTGCATATTTAAACTTGAATTCCAGCAAAGCAAATGACTTTGATAAATTGCCTTACACATAGTTATTGAATATGCTTCTGCATCTTAAAAGAATTCAAACAACTTTTAACATAAATCTGAAATTTCACACAAGGATAAATGTTATACCCTTTAATTTTTAAGCTGTTTATTTTTTTTTCTCTCTTTTCTCAGTGAGAATTGTTAATGAATCTAGTCATACGCTCTTAAATAAAAAACTATATGAAATTAAGATTTGATTAACTCTTCAGTCTGTTGCTCTTTTTTGCTATTAACTTATATGCCTTCAAAAATTGTTTAATTTTATACATTTTCTGGAACAGTGATTCCTAAAAAAGATCTGAATTAGCAGTATTTTTAATCCTAGATAAGTAGTACTTTTTCTTGATTCGTACACTGAATGCTTATGTTTTACACTATTTTTCAGACTAACCATGTCCAGAACTACGTTACAATAATTTTTCTAGTATCACCACATAAATTTAATTCCATATTATTTATAATTTCTAAGAATCCAAACTGAAAACTTGATCTAGCTTCTTGACTCCTGCCAGATGAGAAAAAAAAAATCAGCAATGGCCAGTCATAACTTCAAACCAAAGATATATTGATTCTATAACCTGTCTCCATATACTCACAACAGAGGCTCCCTTGCAAACAGACTCCTCCAAACTGCATCTTCTTGCTTCAGAGTCCTCAGCTCTGGGAATCTTTGTTACATTTCCCTTGATGGACCCAAGCTCTTCCCTTGGAATTGACAGTGAATGATTTTCTTCCATTCACCTTCACCAACCCTCTCATGATTTTATAAACCAAGATGTCATATATATACCTTCACATGATTTATATGGACTTTTTATCACACTTTATGTCATTTTCACTTTTCTAGCCAACAGCATTGTATTCAAAGTTGTCATCCCTCCTTCAGAGAAGCTGATCCCTGTCTTTGATACTCCCTTTTGCCCTTTCTATTGAGGCAGCTCTGAATGGGGAAATCAGAACTACACAAAATGGCCAAAATGTGGAGACACCATGGATTTATGTAGTACCCTCATGATGTCCTCATTCACCCTCTGTTCTTTTAAATCCTAGAAGCTCCTAACATTTAGTGAGCTTTCTTGACCCTTACTGAGCATGCACATTCATCCACTTACCTGAGTGTTACTAAAGCCACTACACAGCTGCGTGGCAGCAGAACAAGTAGTAGCTAGGTCTAGTATACAAAAACTAGATGTCATTCTGGTGTTGCTGAACAATAACTTGCCTTTATGGGCAGAAATGTATACCAAAATGCACAGATCTTCATATAAAGAACAATCTTAGAAAAACTGCCTCTGATGAACCTAAACAAGGCACACTTCATGTACCCCTATGAAGCTCAGACAAAAATTCCTCACCAGAAATCATTTGCTTTCTTTGTGTATCCTCTTCACATGAAGAAAATGCATGGGAGTTGTTAAAATTTCACAACAGTTGACAAGCTAAGAAGTGTTTTGTTTTGATATTCTTCCCAATAGACTGACGGTATCTCAAAGCTGAGCCGATGTCACAAATCTGGTATCAATTTCCATTGTAAAAAAGCCCCCAAAAATTTATTCAGTTAGAAATTTAAGTACCTGGCCTATATCACAGTTAAGAGGACTTTACTGTCCTACATGTCTGAAATGGGGAAGGGAAAAAAATATACAGTAATCAAACTAGCCCCCTGAATATTCTGAAATGGTGATTGAGGTTTTGCAGGAACAGGCATTGCTTCTGATGAAAAGTCTTAGGGTTGAAGTTTCTGTTGTGTATCATTGCAGATACCTGCCTTATTTTTCAATTATTTTTTTTCTTATTTTTGTCTTTTTTAATCCCTCATGTTTCTGTGTCTCAGATGATTTTTTTTTTTCTGTGGCCTAAGGATGTCAAGAACTAATTTTTTTTCACTTTCAGGCTGACTAAAAATCCCATGTCTTAAAAACACAAAGCATAAATGGATTCTATTGACAGGATCTAAACACAATGAGACAAATCTAGACAGGTATATAAATTAATAAGTATGGGAGAGGATATTTTCAGGGGGCTTTTTAAATAACAAATAATAGTTTGAACTAAATGTCTCATACAACAGAATTATTTTACTCTGAATACAAACTAATTTTCAGAGGTGGTTTTTTTGGTTGATTTTTTATTAACCTGTTACGTTGATATTTAATTAAGTTTAGAACCTTTTTATTTTTTTACTATGTAGTCAAAACTGCTGCTGGTAGTAATTGTGCATCCTTCATTACAGATCCCCAAGAAATCTCTAACCTTCTCTGTCTTTACTGAATGTTACAAAGTTGTCAGTACGGTAACTGATTTGCATTTCATATATCTGTATCAAAAATGCAAAATTTTAAGACGTAAAAAACATGATCGAAGCTGAAACTTGTAGCCTTTTTAGGGTAATAATATTTTCAATTGGAGGTCACATATAAATTAATCTTCTAAAAGACGACTTTTAAGTTTTGATCGTTGAAAAGGATTTTTTTTTATTTAGGTTCTTTCATGGGCTTTATCTAGCCCAATCTGACAAACGTGTCCAATACTCTAGTGCAAAAACTAGTATATTCTCCCATAAACAAATGCTTAGGTCATGGTTTATCTTGCAACCAGAAGCATAAAAGAAGGTTTTTTCAATAATAAGTTGTAATTCTAAGGCATAGCTTTTCATCAATATGCGCATACTGTAGAAGCTTTTGTGCTTGCAGAATAATTTTTAAAGACAACAAAAGTGAACTAGATGGTGATTTGTCAACTTTGCTGATTTATTTCTTCTATTTTTCTGTGAAACTGTTTTTCATTCTTCCTGAAAACTCTTCTATGAAAGATTGCAGTAAGCAATCCTGTATTGCTCATCACACTAACTTTCCCAAAAGTTAGCTGAGAAAGTCCCTTCCCTTTTTAGAAGACTCATCTACTCTCTAACAAAACTAGTCAATAAAACAACCATCCTCCTCTCCTTTATCATCAGAATATAGGAACAGCCATTCTGCTTCAGAACATCCTGCCCAGGCTTTTTTTTTTCAATTATAGCATTAAATGCATGCTCAGCAAAAGCAAATTATTCTCTAGGTATTATAATTTTTAGGTATTAGGTACTATTTTCTTTTCTCCAGCTACTTTCAGATCAGGAGATTATTGAAACTGGTAAAGTTTAACTGTTTATTTACTTGGGTAATGACAGTTATTATTTTCCTTTAATTGTAGTGGAAACCTGCCATCCAAGTTCTGCATAGTATCATGAAATATATTAATACAGCATTTCCATAGAGTTGCAGAACATAACAAAGGTGCATTTCAGAGGAACAGCATGAACAAAGCACTAGTAATATGCTGAACTGGTCAAATATGTCTAATTATATTATTGTATATAGTCTAATAACCCACATTTAGTCTTAATTTTGGCAAACAAATCAGTTCTGTATAGAAGAATAGTGACAACAATTAAAAAAAAATGCAATGGATGTCAACCTCTGTCTTATAATTGGAGTATTGAATTTTTGTTATTTTGTATTAGTTAAGCTGACTGTGGACAAAACCAGCACAGGCATGGATGTCATAACTCTTCCATGAAGCAATTTAGACAAGTCTATGAATTATTTTAAGCAATATTAATTTCTAATAGAAGTGGATACAGATTTCAAGCACAATTTTTAATGAAAAGAAATAGCTTTCATCATAGACAGTAGTTTGGTTTGGGTTTTTTTTTTTCCATAAAAGTGGGAAATATTTATTTTACCTTATAACAAATCATTATGTTTTCTTCAGCTGCAGCATAATGGAAATTATACTTCAAGATTTACTGCTCCATCTAAACAGTGTATATCTCACAAAGTCTGACATATATTGGTGTTTCAATAATGTAAGAAATGCTTCAGTTTCTGAATATCAAAACCAGTCCTCAATTCTGACATCAGAATTTTCTGTTATTTCTTTAGAAATGACCAGTTTTTACATTCTGACTAGAGGTGACAAAAAACATCAGTTGTACATAGGACAGGTACAGCTTTGATTGAAAACCATTTCCAAATTGAACAAAACCAATTTTTTAAGCTTCATTATGATCTCAATTAGAAACAATTTTTTGTTTGTTTTGTGTCATCCATTACTCATTCTAAGAGCAACAACATTCTCAAATAGCTGTTGAAGACTATGCATATCAAAATAATATTCAACAAAATAATGGCAAAGAAAAATAACCATCATTAAACCTTCCACTGTCATTATTCTTCATAGAATTTGATTCTTACTAACCTAACCATTCTTTCAAAAAAATTAAAAAATATGGATAAATTAATAGCAGTGAAGATGAGCAGCTCTTTATTCAGATTGCAGGTATTCATGGCAGATTTTTGTCATGCTGACCTGTGTGCCATGCATGAACATTATCTGTTTCTGGAGGGAAAATTCAAGCCTCACCTCAGTTTAGATTTGGATCCCCCTTTTTGTGGAACTTTCAACGAACAGTCCTTATAGGACACAGTTGTCATATGCCATGTATTCTGAATAACTACCCACTGAGAAATACATCATCGTCTTCTACTAATGGATGAATTTTCCTGTGCAAAGAACTTAATCACTAATTTACTGTAAATGTCCTAGAAATGATGGTCTTTCACACAAATGACAATGAATGCATGTGTCATAAGAATAAAAACTGAGACTTCTTATACAAGAATGACAGGATTCACCATCATCTCAGACAATCAAACACTGCTCCTGAGAAGCAGCTGTATTAAAAAGATTTCTCATATTACCTGTGTCACCAGAGGGCAAGATTTAAATGGGCTTGTAATTCTGTAGACTTTTCTTAAGCTGTATGAAAATACACTTGCAATCAACACCCAAAAAACAGCAGCATGATGTAGGAAGGAAAAGAGCGAGGTGGTTTGCTGTCATTTCTTTCACTGTTTTTCACAGAGTGGGGACAGAGCTGCTAACAAGCCCCCATGTTTCTGGGTCAAGCACCAAACCCATGGGGAGGAGAGCATAGCGCTGGAGCAGAGGGTTGGCCTCTCTCCACAGCTGAGGAAATACAATTACCTTAGAATAAGGAAGAAGAGACTAATTAGTGTATCAGCGTCACCCCCAGAAAAGAGGTGCATTTTGCCTAATGTAATAACTTTTCTCTCTCGGCATCTTGAGTACCATTTCTTATGGTTATCTTCATGGGTGGTACTAATCTACAAACTCAGCCTCAAGTTTTTCAGCAAAAATTGCAGGAAACTTCCTCTCCAAGGGATATAATACAAGTTACCTACTATTTCTTGCTTTGAATATGTATATTTCTTGCCTGCCTCCTTTGTGCTGACTCCATAGTCAATGCTATTTATGCAATGTATATACTTATGCAAATGAGAAGAAAGCACTTTTGCATGGAAGAAAATGGACTTAATGAAATGTAAATCAAAACCACAGAGATAAAGCACAGTTCTGGTCTTTCTATGGAAATACGGAGGGCAGAAGAAAAATGATGGTGGAGCTTTTTGCTGTATTTAGAGTACAATATTAAAAAAAAAAAAAAAAAAAAAAAATCAAGTAGTTTATGATCAAGATCCAACTCTGGTTTTGAATAAGAAGAATGATACTTATGTGACCAGAGAAAGTGGCAGGGGAGGGGAAGATAAAAGCTTTTATTTATGGATTATATGCAACAATCAGATAATCACAGAATCATTTTGGTTGAAAAAGACCTTTAAAATAATTGAGTCCAACCATTAACCCAACACTGCTAAGTCCACCACTAAATCATGTGCCTCAGCATCACATCTACACATTTTTTAAATACCTCCAGGGATAGTGACTCTAACGCTTCCCTGGGTAGCCTGTTCCAATGCTTGACAATACTTTGAGTGAAGAAATTTTTCCTAATGTCCACTCTAAACCTCCCCTGGTGCAACTTGAGGACATTTTGTTTCCCCTTAAAGTAACTCTTCCACCCCGGGAGAGTTCCTTTAAATCCATTATCTGTAGTCCATACTTCATGGAAACAAGAAAAAGATGAGTACTGCCTAACTAGAAAAATGTAGAACATATTGTTGAGATCTCTGTATTATTAACACAATGTATTACATACAGCAGCTAGGTCACAGGTAAAATTCCTGTCTTGTTTGCCTTCCACAAAGTCAAATATTGGAATGATTTTTCTCCAGTTGCTGTTGATCAGACATTTAAATGTACATCTTGAAGACTATGCTGATATTTTGACTTTCTTTTTGATGCAGTGAAGAACTCAATAACTGAAGTTATTAAGCAGGCATTCTTTATTTTGCGGTGCCGGATGCACAGGGGATCACTCCTCCAAAT
>WTSP01025571.1:50008-64562 GCA_025331215.1 Actenoides lindsayi | reverse complement strand
GTCCTGTTCCTAGAGATAGACACTATCCACAAGGTTATGAGTTTCACAGTATGTCCCTGCTATACAACTACCCATCTGTTGTTGTTGCTTATTCAAAGATTAGTGAAACTCCAGCAGACATCCCATCTCCTGCCTTCATTTTCATTTAAAAATCATTAAGAAAAAGAGGGAACTTTTTTTTTTTTTTTTTTTTTTTTTTTAACAAACCCAGTGATTCTGTGGTTTGTTTCTAGTCTGTAGTACGACTGTCCACTCATTGCCAAGATTAACTGCAGAATAAATTTTTCAGGAAAATTATGATTTTGTGGAAATCACAGTTCCATTCAAAAACCAATCTGACAAAATCTGCTTTTGATGGCCTCTAAGTACCATTTCTTTTCAGCCCACTGATTCTTTGTTCATCCTTCCTGTCTGTTCTGCGAAACCATGCCTGAAAGCTGTAAGTGTAATATGCTTACCAGTCATACAATTTTAAACAGAGTTGTTTGTACTTGTAGTGTGTCCATGGCTCCCAAGATAAGCAGTGCAAGAGACCTACAGTACCCTTCTCTTTCTATGATTGTTATTTCTTATTAAAGTACGTATTTGAAAAGAAAACTAATCTGATGTTATTTCTGCTACCTATTTCTGATTATTTCTGATAGTAATAACTCATAAACCTACCAGCAAATTACAATTTTATTCTGTGGCATGTGAACAAAAATTTCTCTTCTTAAAAATGATTTATTTTTTTCTCTCTTTTTTAACTAAAACCTGTAAGCAACCAAACCTGTCTTGTCAGAGTACGTTTTAACTTGTCACAAAGGGTGAATTTAACTGCTATAATTAAAGCAATTAATCCCAGCTATCAAACACAGGTCTGACCATATAAAGAGAAACAACCCTATTGTTGTTAAAACTGACGAAGTGTGAAGGTCACAACTTATATATTAATATATTCTTCCATGTGACCTTCTGTAGTAAACAAAGAATATTAAATGCTGTTATTCATCTTCTGCTAATGAACATATATTACTCTGGAGTCTAATGAATAGATAAAACATCTCCGTTCATCAAATATTTATAAAAGTAATATTTTCCATGCTTACCAATTAAAAGGGTATTTTATTACAAATTTAAAGCATGACAGCTTCAAAATCCTTGGAGACTAGTTGCCGGAAAATGCCAAGAAATGAAGATTGGTCTTCAGCTCATTATCTTCACATGGCTATTTTCAACAAACAAATATGAAAATGGAATAATAAAAATAATGTTAGGCCAAGGGAATAACCAATGGGTTTACTTATTCCTTTTTCAATCACTGATCTCACAATAACTGATTATTTCAGTATTCTCTGAACATGTGTAAATATTAACCTACATCAATGCTGTATGCAAAGAATTTGCTCCTACTGTCATCCAGTTAAAGCTATCCTCCAAATAAACAACACAATAAAATAATTTTGTTTGGTATGTCCAAATATGCATGTAGGGAGTATTTAATATCATAAAAGCATACCATATAACATCTACATGGTATATTAAAAAATATTCATATATGTACATGGTTTGTATAGCCTATCCTGCTCACCCTTTGTACCTGACAGAAGTTGAATGTCCTAGGGACACAAGGGTTCATATCTCTACAGCAAGGTGAAATACCGATGGTAGCACAATCTATTCATACAAGCATATTAATACTAGATAAAGCAATGAGTAGTCGGTGTGGATCTTCTTGGCTTTTGCAACCATGTCAGCTTCAGTTTTTGGAGATGCCAGTAACCTATGGATAGATTTCAGCAACCAAATATATTCTTCTCTGGTTTTGTTAATTTGTATAAAAATAACTGTCATATAAATCACAATTTACTGATTCTTTAAAACTTGTAGACCACTATTAAATAGAGCACAGAATATTTTATATGTGGAATAAATACTTTTTATGGGAAGGGAAAGGCTAAAAATTCCCAGGCAACAAGCTTTTACAATTATACTGTCTTTAGCAAATAATCCAAGGAATAAATTTTGATACAGTTTAGACATTTTTTCTTGTTTCTTTCCAGCATCAGATGGTGAAAATTGCATTTCCATAACAAGCACATATCTGAAACACCCAATATAGTCAACCTTAAGAATCTGTTAAAATTGATATATTGTTTTTGCTTTCTTGCATTAAGTTGGTAAGAGCAAACAAGGATTTATTGAGCAATTTACATGGGAAGAAAGTCAATTTTTTCTCCAGTGCAGGACACTGGTGCCCTCTGCTGTCAGATTGCTGAGTATCATGGGCTTGTTTTGTCACATTTCCAGTACCAGTCAAATTACTTTCAAACTGCTATTAGTATTTCACAATTATACTTGAAAGCTATGGTGCAAAAGTAAAAGTAAAAGGTTTGCTTTTTTCCTTTTTGTCTTGTACAGCCTCTGTCAAGAAATAAATGTCCCACACAAAGGGCTTCATAATTTAACTGCCCTCTGTAAATGGTTATCAAGAATTACATCCAAACATAATGCAAAGCAAATAAATAGTCACTCTGGAATTTTTCTGGGTGTCCTGAGGTTTATCTGTAGCCTTTATAAAGTAACTGGTGATGTGTGAGTTTGAAGCCTCTTTAAGGCCCTATTCAAAACTTTCTCAATCCTCAATCCTGAGAAGGCAATAAAAGCATTTCTAATTACTTTAACATACTCTGGAGCTGCCTCAAAAGCCACTGCTGTCATATGCTGCAAACTGTAGGGTCTCTGTCTTCCCATTTGTTTAGCCTGTTAAGATTAAAATAAAAACCCTTCAAATTTCAGGGCAGTCCTGATGTTGACTATCTCCTTGGGAGGACTGGTGTAAAGTAAAAGGAAAAATGTGGGTAGGAGTGAATGAATGGATTCATCCAGAAGTCTTTAAGAGGAAATTTAAGTAAATTACCATATCTGCATCAAAATGCAGAGGTGGTATAGAGGCCACAGCTTGTGCCTCTATAACAGCTTCTCCTGGATAACAAGGCTGATTATACATGGCCCTCTGACACAATGAAGATGAATGTGGCAAAGACTGAATATTCAGGTCCTGTTATCAGTGAGTATGAAAAGTTAAGAAATAGGCACAAAGTTTTTGCTATTGCTGTCAAAACAACATAGTAACTGCTTGTCTGTGGTACTGAGTTTTTCAATGACCTTAAAATGCAGCTAATTTCATTCTTGATGTAAACTATGGATAAGTTAGAGAACCAAAAGAATGACCTAAGTCCAGGAGTGCAGGTTTAAATTCTAGACCACGTGCATAGTGGATAGAGATTTTTGAAAAACAGAGGACATGGGAAGAGGGGCCCTATGAAATACAAAACTGTATTATTCAAAGAAGTTTTTAGTAGTTACTGCACCCTGGGTGGAGTTGTCTTGCTCTTTGTTTGACTAGAAACAAAGAGGTCCAGCATATCAGAGGCACTGAGGGTTTTGGCTGTCAGAAGATAGTACCAGCCTGCAGGCACAAAAAGTTAAAAAAAGGAATAACTTTCTTGAGTCATGAGTAAGTGCATTGCTTTCTGTTTATGCAGTTGATTTTTTTGTGTGTGCCTCAAAGAACAACAAGCTGCATCTTTTGCTCAACTAGAGATAAGTGGAAGGAATAACAAATATAGAAATAGTCTTTAATTTTTAAAGATTTTTTACACAGTTTCTTTTGGAAGTGGAATTTAAAGGCATTTCTGGGTTCAGCTTTGTCCTCAGACATGTTTGCACAAAATGCCTTCTTTCGAGCTAAATTCTGAGTGTCTTGGAGACCTTTACACTATTCTATTTATATTTTAATATATTTATGATTAAAAAGCATTAAGTCTATTCAGGCTAAAGCATCTACCTTTTACCATCTCACTTCATCAGAATTTCCACTTTTTCTGCAGAGTGGAAACATTTGCAGCATGTCTCTCCACATGAAGAGGCAAGGATCTTAAATTCAAAATGCACGATAGAAGAGATACACTAAATAAAACCATCCTTGTATCTCAGCAAAACTAATTTGAATTTCCTGATATAACAAAGCAGCTGTGAATTTACTGCCTGGAGTTACACTGGGGCACACTTTAACGCATTTCCGAACAAACGCCCCTATTTGGATGCTCAGGAGACAGGAGCTTGTTTTTGTGCAACACATTGCTACCTTTGGTGCCTCAGAAAAACGTTGCTGAGATCACTCTGCATAATAACCAAAGTTGCCTAGGTAGTCACACTAACAAGAACCACAAAATTTTAGATATTCTTGCCTGGAATACAGCTGCTTGCTATTCTTACCGTTTACCCTTTTTGTGAGATTTTAAATCATCCCAAAAGTTGCTACATCAATGTTTGTCATTCCTGAGATTTCAATCTAATTTTCTCCCAGTATCAGAATGCGCAGTCACTCAAAATGTCTCTAACACTTTCTGGGCTGACTAAAAAACATTTTACAGGTGTGGTACTTCCTGCTCTGTTTAGGCATTTCAGATGTCCAGTGCTAGTAACCTCCAGAGCTTAAACCATCTTTATGGTGGGGGGTACTGTAGGGAGTTTTCACTGACAGCGTCCCTGGTGCCATTTTAAGAAGACCTCTGCGATCTCTCTTCTAAGAAAAGTTGGTTCTTACTCACTGTGTAAGAGGGTGACCATTTTATATTACCAGGTCACTAAGAAAGGTAAGATCCACTATTCCCTCTAACAGAAACATTTGGAGAAAACAGTTCAAGACAATGGACTTCCTCTGTAAACTCTGTAGGAGCATTTCATGTCCGATTCGGTGGATTTGTGAACAGTGTGACCAAATAAACCTGCAAGACACATTTATTACTGCCTCATTGGTATACTGTTTTTCTCTTTCATATACATATATCCTACGCAGTACACTAGTCCATATTCTGAAAGAAAAGACTTTGTTCTGTTAAAAAACACTGTCCACTTTTGTCTGCATCGTTTTTACACCCTTTTTCACAAAAGAATCCTTACCTTAAATACAACTTTTGGGTCTGTACATACAGTTCAAATTTATTATTCATAATCCTGTTTAACCATTATTTAGTGTTGGCTCATGTGGACTGAAATATTTTGCTTTTACAGACTGAAATAAGTTGCTTTGCACTATTCTTGTTCTCCAGAGTTGTAGTTATTGTACATGGGTGTTTGCAGTTTGGACAAATTATTGGCTCCCTTATTACTGCAGCACAAAATCTGTTAACTAAACTTTCCATAATGCTCTCATGTCTATGTCACTGAACAAACTGTTAAGAATACATCAGGCAATCTGTGATGTCAGAAAAAGAGGTATGTGAAGGACTAGAAACACAAATCTCATTAGGTATCACATGACTCAGGGCACAGCAAACAGTTTATGGCTTCTTTCAGAACACAAAACTCAAGATACAGTGTTTCAGTACTTTTGGATACATATAAAGTGCTCAAAAATACTATATAGTCTTGTAGGTTTGTTTTTTGTTGGTTTGGTTTTTTTTTTCCATTTGTGTCAACATAGCATAAGACAATTTCAGTCTATTGAATCTATAATAAGCAAGAAAGTCAGTCAATGTTGGATCATTACAAATAGAGAACCATTATTCACTTTTCTTATGCAAGCCTAGAGTGCATTCTTGTCCCTTAGCTCATTAAAGTGAAGGAAAATTAACACATCCAAGGGGGAAAAAAACAAATGAAAACACACTAAAAAACCACAATAGAAGAGAAAGCATAATTTCCTGATGTACCAGCTCACATAGGGATCAGAAAATAACTAGAATCAATCTACAATTGGAGGTGAGACCAGAGAGTGAGATGGTTTCCATTAGTGTCAGGAAGCAGGTAGATCATCTGAGATGTGAAATCTCATCTGGAAAAACTAACATACACCCACCCACCACCCACCCCCCACAAAGTAAAAAAAACTACTCTGCAAAAAAACCCAAAGGATAAGAAAGAAACTAAATTTCAATCTTTTCATTTCAATCTACCACACCCAGCAGTTTCAGATCTTCTATATTTTAATAAAACTTCCTTAAGAGCTCTAAAGACCTTTTGTATGTCTTGATGTTCTCATATTAAAAAAAAAAGTGTAGGTCTGATCAACAAGAAATCCATCACATCCTTCAATTTATTCAAAATTTTCCTTGAATTATGAGATTTCAACAATCACTTTTAGTGGCAAAGATTTTTAGGAAATGAACACCAGAGTTTTGTGTATGTGCAACCAAATCCAAATTTTTTTTTCAGTCAGAATGACTCATGATGAAGTCCTTTTCTTGAATCATATCAGTTTCTAGCTATTTGAGATTTTATGGCAAACTTGAAATCTCATACTGCAAGAAAATAAAATGGAAATAGAAGATATATGAAATTGTAGCTTTTAATCTAGTTAGCTTCTGGAAGTTTAAATCAACTTTAGAACTTTGAAATTATTTCTTAAGATAAATTATGTGGAATTGTCCCTTCTTCTGGTGTGAGTTTAATATAAACGGCAATGTAATTTTTGCAGCAATGGGAAACTAAACAATAACTAATGATAATTAAAGTAAACAACAAACGAAAAAGTTTACATAGTATTAAAATATCACAGGAGAATAAAAAAGATATGGGGATATTCCTACAATTTTACTGAATAGGCTTGGACCACAAAAATGGCAAAACCAATGATCAGAATAGCTGTAAGAATGTGAATTTTCAAGAGGAAAGCGTATAAAAATATGCCAGATATCAAGTTCAGAGACCTGAATTTATTAACAAATCAGTTTGTAAACCCAGCATGAAATCCATGGATACAAGCCAGTTTGGAGGAATTTGATTTGACACCATATAACTGGGATGAAAATGTAAGTGGTGAACACACACTATTGTGTTGCAAACAGTTTATCTTTTCTGTGCCAGTACTGAAGTGTACAGAGCCAGGTTTACTGAGATTTTAAAGAGCGTGATACTAGCTATTACACTAATTTATACAAAACTCAAACTGAACTTTAGAGGAACCTCTGGCTCAGAGGTAGCTCAGCAAACTCTGTTTTACCTCGTCAAATGCTTTATGCTTTTAGCTAACAATAGTGATTTGAAAATATCATACTCATGGTACAAAAGGAAAGCCTGCCCTTCCTTGAGAAGGAGCACAGAAGTAACTGTACTTTGTGTGGTATACCTAAGGCTGTTTATTTTGAAATAAATTAGTTTTTTCTACTTTTGTAAGATCAAGAAAGCAAAACATCCAGCTAACATTCTTCATCTTCCTTAAGACTTCAGATTTTATGGAAATAAAATTATAGGTCCACAACTTAGTGACTAGAAAGCTAAATATATTTTCTAGTATGTCTGTTTTTAAGGTTTGTTACAACTACTGCTGACATTAGACAAAAGAAAATTGCCTGCATGCATCATAGCCGACCCCAGTTCATCTCATAATCACCTTCAAGCAAGTGACTGAACATTTAATCCTTATAAACTGCTAGAGAGTGTGGTGGTAAAATCTTTTGGCTTCATTGCTCATAAATGTTCTCTTGGCAGTAAAGCTATTTCCAGCTATCCTGCTGTGAAATGTACTGCTATTAAATCTTTCACATGAAAATCAGAGAAAAACAAAAAGAATGGTGATCATTTTTCTTTGATACTATTAAAGTTTTGAGTTGGTTATGACTTTTCCTTCTTCCTAGTTATCATTTACTGCAGTTAGAAAAACTTCACAATTTAGAAAACAAATTAAAGCACTTAGCTACTTGCTCTGTCACAGTCTTCTTGAATGACCACCAACCACTCAGACAGCATGACTTTGTCTCTCTTCTAGGGAAATGGTAACGATAATTCTCCTTTCTCTCACAAACCTGTTCCTTTACATTTATGCAGATTAAAAAAAAAGCCCAAAACATAGATGCTTGCCTTTTCTGTTCTTTGTTGATTATCCATATCCCCTTTCTATTGAGTAAAATTCAGTTCTGATGTTGAAATCTAGCAAGTAATATGACCATATGGGACACAGGACTTGGTCAGTGGTGTAGCCTGCACCAAAAGAAAGTGGTCTACATTCCTAGACAGATACTGATACTACAAGATCACAGGTTCTGCTGGGATATCATCATTATTAGAAGTGGATTTAAAATTACTGTGGAACCAGTATGCCACAGATATTCATAATACCTCTCTAAGAATCACAGAAAAATGCAGTCTGGAAGGGACATCTGGAGGTTACTGCTCTGATCCCCTGCTCTGTGGAGGATCCTCTAAAGTTGGCTGCTCAGGACTGTGTTCAATAGCATTTTTTTATATCTCCATGGATATAGAACCCTTAACCTCTCTAGGCCTCTCTAGGCAACCTGTTCTTGTGTTGACCACTCCTCGGGTAAAAAAAAATAAATATATAAAAAAATTTCTTACATTCAATTGTAATTTCCTGTACTGCCATTTTTGTTTGTTATATCTCTGTGCACCTCCCTCTGGCTCTACCATCTCTGCATCCACTCCAGATTAGTTAAGTGGAGAGAGAAATATGACCTCCATCAAGTCTTCTCTTCCACAGACTGGACAATTCCAGCTCTCTCAGGCTTTACTCATATGTCCTATATTACAGCCACCCAGCCATGTTGGTGGCTTACCTGTCATGACCCCTCTGTTTCTTAGCATATTGAATGTTTCCCCAAATTTGGTATGAGACACAGGTTTTCTAAGAACACCATCTGTCCTGTCACTCAGGTCATTACCAATAAGTGGTACCTCCATCCTAACCAGCTGCTTAGTTGGACTTAGTGCCTCTAAACCCATCAATCTAGCCAGTTTTCTGCTCAACTTGTCACTCACTCAGTCCACACTTAACTACTTCAGCTAGAAGGAGGGAGACAACAGAAGGAATGCAAGAAACCCCTGAGAACTGAGAGGCCACTCTCTCTGCCAGGGACTATAAAATGGCTATGGATTAAACAAACCTTTAGAAGTTCAGAAATTAATCTGAGCATCCATGTAGTATCAGAATGGAAAAACATAATGGAACAAAATATCTCTTGATATTTCTGTTATTTTCTGGTTCATTTGGGAAGGAAATACAGAAATTCTCTCATTTGTTTTTCCATTATTTCTGCATCTGCAATATAATGCAGTCTCAGAAATCTGTGCAAAGATGTTTGCTGAACCTGATGTATTATTAATTAAGATAGCAGAAATCCAAGACACACAGAATCCCATGAAAAAGTTAACATTAAAGCAACGCACCTTCAGAAAGACAAACTTTGATGTTTAGCTTGATGTTCCAGATAAGGAGTAGCAAGTGGTCCATTTTTATCCAAACCACTCCAAACATCCCTGAAAAATAGCTGCTTGGATTTAAGAATTTTATGACATGTCTAGGAAGTGAAAAAACATTGAAATTTATCACTGTTTTCAAACCTTCATTTTAATTATTTTATGTCCCAGATTTCTAGTGTTCTGAGTCTGCATCAGTTTAACCACTTGTCAAAAATTCTCCTGAAAGTTTAAAAAAAGTGTAGGATGCTGTAGAGTTTGGCACTTCAGAAACTATGTAACTCTCTTACATAATCTGACAACTTTCTAGCTCAAGCTTTCTGCTGAAGACACAGATAGACATTTCAGGAGAATATATCTTAATAAAAAGACAGATTTGCCATGAATAGTAAATTTTGTTGAAAAATTTCATTTTGATTCTCTTCTCAGATGCCTCACTGTAAGACAGAAACAATCATCCTAAAATTCCTGTCTATCATCAGTGAGAGGAGAATCAGGTCCAAAGAGTAACTGGAGATTTAAAAAAAAAAACCCAATTGTTTAAGATATAAAATAAAGATTAATTTAAAAAATATCCACAACACTTACTGCAGACAATGGAATTTTTGACATAAAGTTTGGACTTGGCCTTGTAAGGAAATAAATAATTTGAGCAGAACCTTGTAAAAAGGAATGAGGATTTTTTACTTTTCATGTAATTACTGGATATGTTATGGTTGTTCTTTTTCAAGAATGTTTGCAGAACAAAAACCATTAATAATACTATCAAAACAAAACAAGAATCTTCTCACACAGATTTTCATTCCAGAAATGCCCCTGTATATAATTAGAAAGTGAAAATATGGGAAGACAGGTCTAGAATAGAAAGAGATACAGTGAAAGAACTGAAGTGGCATCAGCCCTAGAAGAGAGGATGTGCATGTGTGGAAAAGGCACATCATCTCTACTGTCAGGGGAATCAAGGAGATCCCAAAATCTAGAGCCTTTTGCTAAAGTAAAGCAGTGTCCACTTGCACGGTGGAAGCAGAATAAGGCAATCAGATCAACAGAGCCACCATTCAAAATGGCATATACATTACTATCAGAGACTAAGGGTGAAGTCTGATACAAATTTGGAAAATTAATGTCAAAATAACTTTAGTAATACAAATGTAGTGATGAATTAATTTACCAAATTGTGATTTCTTTTTGGAGAATCCCTTAATAAGAAATGAAACCAATCTTAATAGCATGCAATGTAAAACAAATGTCTGTTTTACAGACATACATAGACTTGTTCTATTTAAGACTGCAACTATAGCAGATAAGGTGAAAATTAAGTCAATCTGTTTTGCAGTATCTCTGCCTTATAAGACATAATACTGTTATTTCAGTGCTATGTTAGCTTTATGTATTTCCTTCAGTACAATTATATTAGCAGTGAACTGGTGCAGCACAATGCAGACCTTTGCTCTCAGAGAGTAGTTAGGCAATAGAGATGAGTTGATCTAGTGTCTTTGCACAGACAGAACAGCAGGACCTACTTCGCCTTCTTTCCCCATCCCTGACCAAATGCTCTCTTGCATCACCTGTGCTTTATGTCTAACACCACAATAAAGTGGCAGACTAAACTGGAAGAAAAAAGCTAGTAGTTTACTTCCAGGCAAACAAATCGAATCAAATCAGCTCTTGATGAAAACCCAATGCATGCCAGAGTGGGCACAAGGAGAAAGAAGGTGACTCAATGGACAGGAATGAAATGAGACAACCCCTTTGAGACACAGTTTGCAGCTGAAAATGCACCTCTGAATCAGAAACACCCAGTGTGTTCTTCTGACTCAGCTTAGCAGAAGGTGAGTGGTACTAGTAGCTTGCTATAAAGGCCAGCTCTGTAAAAGCCTGCTATGGACATTCTCTCACTCATATATTTGTTCCATTAAGAGTGCTTTAAATAATGATCTCTGCAACCAGTTATCTATGACATTATATATTTGATATGTACTTAAAAGTTTTTGTTAAAAATCCACTATCATATAAAGTAAATATGAGGCTCACAGATTTATTTGATTTTTAAGTAAAATGAGTGTTAAATGGAGATGCTGAAAAAAAATATTTCTGAAAATGAATCTGTTGAAGAATTTTACTAACTCCAAGCACTAAAGATCACACAAATTGCATTTCCTAATACCAGTGTGCCTTTTTAAATATCTGCCTACCTACTCAGCTCCAGTCACATCTGGTTTATAGAAACAAGGTTGAGAAACATTCTGCAATTATAACATTTATAATATATAATTACAAAGTGTATATATATATAAATATATATTTAACAAAAAATATATCTTCAAGGTGATAGTTTGCACATGAAAACCTTTTAAAGGGCATTAGTATACATAGAAGAGTTTTCTTTCTCATGACTGATACGAGAAAAACTACCATAACCTTGCAAACAAAAAAATTGTGATATTATCTTGGCACAATGATATTCAGAGTAAACCATAAGACAATAAAACCACAAACAATATATCTTACCTTTCATATGCTCCTTCCCCTTTCCTTTTTCATTTTTCCTTTCCCTTTTCTTCTTTCTCTTTATTCTAGGGAAATTACAATATCCAGTTAGATATCTAAATAAGGTAGGGATAATGAAGGCAGAAGGAAGACAGAGCAAGATGATCTCCAGAGGTCTTTTCCAACCCCTACCATTCAGTGATTCAGTGAAGAGAAAAAAACCCAAGAAAAATACTGAAAACGCTGTCTGCAATTAGTAAGGCACCAATGGTTAATAATGGTTGTGAAATTATCCAATAGCAATGAACTCCATGAGGCATCAGCCTGAGGGCTCCAAGAAACTAGTTTTAGTTTCAGTCTTTAACAGTAACCTGCCCAGTGCTGCAGGCATTTCTAGACAAGACATTGCCAACTAGACAAACACATAGCAGGAAATAATTCAACAATGGATGTTACTACAAATGAATTCTACAAATTGATTTTCTGATAATTGTGACTGCAATCACTGACTTCTTCTGAGAGCTTTTATGCCAAGCATCTTAGCTGATGACAATTATTATTACTCTTTACTTAATATGCTAAAGGAGTTCTCATAAACTCAAGATAATGGACATTCCCATCCTAAAATGTCTTCAGACTACAAGATTGTTCATAACAGAGACAAAAAGACAATTCTGAGAGGTTGTTTTAGTCATGACATATATTTTATCTTCATTTTCCTACAGTCATTTCTAGTGAGCAAAGTGAGAAATAAATAAGCAGAACTAAACAGGTAGTACGAGTCCAATGCTTTTATCCATGAAGAAGCAGCAACAAACAGAAAACAGGATCAATAGAAAATAAACAAATCAGGAAAATTTCCTGATGCTGGCATCGCAGACAATCTGGAGAAATGTACTTAGTCCTTCTCTCCCCACTCCCTTTTTTTTATGGAAGAACCAGTATAGAAAGGAAAGATCATTATCGTATTAGATTGATATGCATTTTACTCTGAATTCAGAGATATGCCAAAATGACTACAATTCAGGAGTGCCAGAAATCATTCTTATTTATCACCTCACTGAAGAACAGGATTTCCTTGAACTTTCATCATTCAAAGTTACTCTCATACACAAAGCAGTTTTGCAAACACAGAAAGCAGAAGCAAGATACGTTACCATATTATTTGATTAAACAACTTTATAGGACCCAGGGTTAATTTGTTATTAACATCTACATCAGCATGTTTTATGCTAGTTCAAGTAGTGGTTGCTTGAGGTGCAACCATCTGTTTGGATTATGGAACAAGGACTTTTTGAAATCTGACATTAAAATCACACAAATTTTTTCTACTTCTTCCAGACCTTTGATGAAACGACATTTTCATGGCTTTCAGACATGTGAGACTTCAGCAACTGTAAATGGGACAGCTGGGTGTTCAACTTGTTGGAAAATTGGAAAAATAGTTTATGCCAAAACCAGAAATGTGGATGACCCTGTAGAGTCAGGATTCTCTCCTTAGGACTTGTTCTGTTCTCCATACTGAAAATCGGTCAAGTTACCTTAAGACCCTTCAATTCTCCTCCAGCATGATCACAGCAGACATAAACTGTAGCTGTGACATTTTAGCTACTGTTTGTCTTAGAGATTCTTAGCTGTAGAAAAAAGTTCTTGCTTCACCTCAGGGTAGGTGTTTATCTGATGCAGGTTAGAGAGAGAGGTCATTTGAGACTAAACCATACCAGAAACATTTCCATGCTTCTTGTCATTCTTCCGCAATGTGTTTTTCCTTTCACATTCCTTAGAACAAATAACACATACAGGAGGGAAAAAGGAACCATAATAGTTGATATTGTCAGTAACATAAAGTACAACTAAAGGTTGTGGTGAGGAATACTAAGGCTTCTAATCAGTATCACACTTAAGAATATGTTGAAATGCATTTCTGGATGCTGACACTTTCCCCAATCTTGGCTGAGTTCCTAAAAGGTAAAGTCATCAGTAGTGATGAAACAGCTTTGTTACCATCCGTTTAGCTTCTAACTCCTACGAACAAAATGGAATGAGTTATACTGACAAGGAAATATCAGTATATCACTATTATGCAACATTTGCTGACTATAAAACAAAACTGAGAGCAGTCATATGTTTTAGAAATCAGTTTTCCTTATGTTGAATTTTATGTAAGAAACAGAGTATATATGATAAGTACCACCTCACACATTTGTAACTGCTCCTCTATGGAGGATTCAGTTTCCCATTTTATTTGTATGTCAATGTCAAACTGACAGTCCCTTGAGGGTATTCTACCCTTTCCCTTAGAGTGGAGAACATGTTCCTTCGTGATGTTTAAATAATACAACAGAACAGTCAAATGCTTAATATACACACATATATATATACACACACACACATACACATGCACACACACACATATATATGTATATGAGAAAACAAGCAACGCTAATAATCAAGGATCTTTGATACCTTTAGAGGAAAGATCAGAATGATAGACCCAAAAAAGTAAGTGCTGCATTTCTCAGCAAGTATGTTCCCTGGCTCCGGACATACTATTGATTCTCAATTTTCTTAACAGACTGTATATTTGTAACTGACACTGCTAAGAAATTTGTCTTTCTTTCTCAGTACTACAAAACTATAACCTGAGACAATCACCACGGCATTGGGGAAGATCTTCAATTTCTCCAAGAAGATTCCATGGTGTCACGGTTTAGGGTCAGGGTAGCCCCTTAGACCCATAACAGACGCTCTCTGTTAACCCCCCTCCCTCCCCAAAGGGGAAGAGCAAAGGAATAAGGGAGAGAGACTTAACGATTAGAAAAGGAAACTAGAACAGCTTTAATGAAAATGAAATTAATAATTATAA